>PVKA01004533.1:0-80604 GCA_004027165.1 Ctenomys sociabilis
CTGAGAAGACTTCAATGACCACATAGGAAATATAAAGTTCATGTGTTGGTATATAAGTTTTGATCTACCTAGGTCTTAACCATCCAGCAGAAAAGTATAAAAGTATAAAAATGAAGTATACATCGTGAGCCCATAATATTAAGCTGAGCTGTAAATGGATATGGTCAACAATTTCTTTGAATAACTCCCTATGGTTGCACAATGCTGGACTGTGTTGGATTGTGGTGTCGAGTTCAAGCACCTAAGTTAGTTGAATGTCAACGGAGTGCCCACTTTAGACAGGTGTAGATAAAGAAGGGGTGTAGGAAGAAAAAATCATGATGTGTGTGTATAGACAGTACAGTTGGGATAGATAACGCTGTGCTTCTACATAATTCTATGAGAGGCAAGATCTGCACTAATGGTGGTTGGACAGGATATTATGTTGGCTTTTAGTGCTATGGTCATCCACTAGGTAAATAATTATTGAATCTTTGATATAATTCAGGTATAAAAAAACCTGTAAATATAATATCATGTATGCACCTTGTACAATACCAAAACGTTATGAAACAGTTTGCAATGTATTAATTCATCGACTCTGTATGGTTATGGTGTTTTGAAAACTGTCTGATTGACATTTGTATTTCAATAAAATAAAAATAAATGGAAAAAAATAAAAATAAATTCTTCATAATAAAAAAAAAAAAATAAAGAAAGAAAGAAAGAAAACAAAGTACCCCCAGCCCAGGTACTAGAGGTCTCTGTGAAAAGAACACTGTAAAGTATAAAATATAAATAATTAAACTGTGATGAATAATAGCCTCTTTTAATAAAATCTTCAGATGCTCAAAGAACTTCTTTCTGATAAATACCATTCTTCCAACTCGACCACTACTATAGCTACTTCCAGGTTTTTGCTATGATTATAAAATTGTTATAAGTATGAGACATGTCTTTTTGCTTTCTTAGTTTTTAATGGCCATGGTCTGAACTATCTCTCAGTTAGAAGCACACATGCATTGTCCTCTAAAAGTTATCAGAAGAGCCTGTAAAGTTAGATGGTCCAAACACCCCACTACTAGCCGGCAAGATAGCTCAGTGGACTAAGCGCCTGCTTAGGCACGGTCAGATCCTGGGGTTCAATCCTGGCCCCATATGCCATGTCAGCACCCCCACCCTCATCCCCCAGGAGCGTCCTAGGAGTGCTGAACTGGCCACAAACTAGGTGTGGTGGTGTGCGCCTTAACGCCACTGGTGGGGAAGCTGATTAACAGGAGGATCACTATGAGTCCGAGCTCTGTACTGAAACCCTATATCAACATTAAAAACAAAAACAAAAACAAGCAAACAAAAACATGGTAGAACAGATTCTTCTTTGGTTTATAAAATGCATGGCTCTACTGGATTGGCCAGATAGCTCAGCAGATTAAAGTGCTTGCTTAGGCAGATGCAGGGATGGGGTTTGAGCCCTGGTGTGCTGTGTTGGCCCTGGGGCTCGCTGAGACAGTGAATGAGACTGGGTGTTGTGATGCACTCTTGTAATCCCAGCACTTGGGAGGCTGAAAACAGGAGGATCACTAGGTGTCCAATCTGTGTCATGAGACCCTACAGACACTGTGCTAAACACATTAAAAAAAAAAAAAAAAAAAAAAAAAACATTGCTCGAAATGGAAACTGTGGTTTTATAATGCTTACACCAATAAGAATATTTTTCATAGCCAAAATGAAATACACACGGAATTTTAGTAGATAAGTGTTTATAAGGAGCCAAAGACATCTAAATCACAAGGAGTGAGCCATGGGTTTTGGCTCAGCAGTAGAGCATGTGTTCAGGATGCACAAAGTCCTGACTTTAATCTCCAGTGGGGCAGGACCTAGAGTGTACTACGGGGATGACAGCATTCATGTAGCATGAGGAACACCAGAGATGGCAAGAAAGTAACTCTAATCCTCACTGGAAACCTTCTAAGGGCTTCAGCACTATTTTTTGTTTTCTTTTCTCCTGATTTCATTTTTTTCTCAGGGGTCAAAAGACATAAAATGAAATGAACTCTTCATAAGTGAGAACATCATTATTTCAATTCATGTGTCTCCAGAAAACATTTACAAAGAACATGCTTCAAAGAAAAATTAATAATTTCACATGACCTCTGGCAATAATAAATTATTTCCATGGAGAAAGTCATGTATCTCAAGTTCCTGATTACATTCAGATCCTGTTGTGGTAACAAATTTTTCCAACTCTGTAGAAGGAGCTCCATGTCCACCCACAACATGGCAAGACACTGTTTTGAACTTGGAGCCCAGAGAGACTTTTTAAAAAGGTTAAACTTAATACATGTATTATGAACAAACTAAGTAAAATGTGTGATGGTAGTGAAACAAGCAGGGGCTATCCCAGTTATCCCACAGTTCCTGAAGGGAATTTATTTCATAAAGAGCAGTAGGAGGGACAGCAGCTCATCAGCTTTTCTTTTCCCACTTCCAGAATCCTCTAAGCTGCGCCACAGCCAAAGAGGCCTTCAGGACAGAAGTGGGGCACACACCTCCCAGCACGGTATAAACCACAGGGCACGGCACTCCCACACCTTCACAGCATGTGAGCGCAAAGGGCTTTCATTTACGTGGTTCCCTCTGGATAAAAGTGACCAGGGCTTTGGAAGCTCTTCTGGGTTCTTTACAGTTCTGGAGCAGAAGATGGTTTCTACTAATTTTACAGTGGAAAGTGGGGAGGGGAGGGCGAGGGGGGAGGAGAGGAAGGGAGCCATCACCACGGCTTTACAATGAGACATGAGTACTGTCCCCGTCCAAGGCCCATCCCCTTTCAACACTGAGAACAGAAGCTGACTGTCTTCATCGCCACAGGCAATGCACGTGAACAGAGGCAGGCCACGGATGGACAGTTGTAAAGACCAGGAAGAGACTTTAAGAGGCCGCTGCATTGAAGGACCCTGCATGTGCTGTAGATGGCATTCTTGCCCTGGATCTGGGGTGGCTGTTTTTGTTTTTTTCTTTTCCTCCCAGGAGGCTGTAGCCTTCACATAGTCATGGAGTGTTCTACACAGCATCTCTATGTTACACTTCTTAACCCCTGGGGTACACGGCAAGTGCTGAATCATTATTAAACAGAAATGCCTATTGGTAATTACGCAGAGGTTAGCTGACAATGGAGGAAAGCAAGCTGGTCTATGGATAAAGTTTAAATAGCCAGTAAAGGAGAAGGGATTTTCATTTTAGGCAAACCTGGAAATAGAGGCTGTATCTTATTTAGCTTTAAGTTCCCAGAATGTTTGCTGAGTGAAGGGTGGCAGTCCAGAGGGAATGACAGTCACCAATAGTAGCTAATAGCTACTGTGCAACTACATACTGTACATACAGCAACTCATTTAACCTAATGTATAACTAGGAGGAAATTGCACCAAGCCACAAACAAGGAGCTCCAGGACTAAACTTCTCATCCATTATGTTTCTCTGGCAGACCAAGGATTGGAGAAGGTTGAAATTATTTAGAGACAAAGCACTGGAAGAATTCTTGCAGTAACTGAGTAGAAAGAGCTCCAAAAAGTGTGTGTGTGTGTGTGTGTGTGTGTGTGTGTGTGTGTAGAGTGAGAGAAGACAGAGAGACACACACACAGAGACAAACCGCAAGACTGAGGGATTGAGGGAGACACAGAGAGCTAGACAGAGACAGGGTCAGTCAGAGACAGAGAGCAAGAGACAAAGGAGACAGGAGGAGAGGTCAGGAGGGGAAGAGAGGAAAAGGGAGGAGCGTAAGTTGGAAACTGACATGCCGTAATAGTTATTTAATTCAGGACATAGAATTATAGGACAAGATTTGCCAGCACCTAAAACCTCTTTAAAACAACTCAAAACTATTTTTAAATGGCACATTCATCTTAGAAGCCAGGAAAATAATACACACAGTATTAAACATTAAAGCCCCATGATGCTACACAGAACCTCCCTCTCTGTGTGCAGCAGGGTGGAGCACGGTGAAGAGCTCATGGAGCAGGAACCCGCATGTTCACTGAGTGCTCGCTCTAAGAGTGAAGAGGGGAGAAACACTTTTGGTGCCTATGAACAATGAAGTAAATAATTAGAACCAGGCCTACACAGGCTGTAGGATTCTGTGCAGAAAATGAAACAAAAAAGGTAGCTGTATGTGCAGGCAGAGAGAAAGATATGAGGAAAAGCTACATGCAGTACCCTTGCAGAGTCTGGTAAACTATGCTGGAAGTGGACACAAACACAACACTACACGCTGCTACAGGAATGTCTCATGTACACACATCCACGTTCCCTCTCCTGAGGAGTGGACAGGGAGGGACACAGATTCGAAAGGGGATTTACTTTATGTGCTGGTTATTTTTCTCTCATTGCTGGGACAAAATGCCTGAACCTCAGAATTAAGGAAGAAAAGCTATATTTAGCTTCCAGTTTGTGGTGGTTTCAGTCCGTCATCAGCTGGCTCCAAGGCAGAGTGGCACAGAGTAGAGGGCAGCAGTTCATGGTGGCAGCAAACAGCAAAAGCAGCAAGAGCAAAAAGAGAGGGACAGCTGCAGAGAGCGAGCCTCTTGCCCTCTTACGTTGTATGCAAGCTAAAACACCAGGGTGTGTGTAGCGCTCACATCCATAATCCCCGCCTTGACTGGGATCAGGAGTACATCAACAGCTTAGGAGCCCACCCCATGACTACGTAGGCTTTGGTGGGATGTCCAGACACAAGAATTTATATCTACAACATGTGTCATTTTATCTAAAGGACACACACACATTATACGTACACAAATAAAGCTACGTCTATATGTATTTACAAAATTAATTTTAAGCATTTTGAGTGGAAGAATACTTTCTTGGACATCAGGACGATAAACCTAGGAAGGCTGGGAAAGTCACAGTTTACAGTCTCAGAGTCACTCTTAACATGATGCCAGACTGCTTAGAGCCTTCCCTATAGATGATTTGAAAAATAGGAATAGGGAACAAAGACCATCATCTCTGTCCTAGTGCCTATCGCCAGGCTAGGAACTTAACTGGGTATAATTCTTGAAGGAGAGAAGAGAAAAACTAAAGAGCACCCCTGGCACACCCCAGGTGTGAAAGGTGAGGAGGAGGCAATGCCCAGGGAAGGGATACGACTGAATGGACACAGAGGGCAGCCTGGGCTGGCTTGGGACAGCAAAGATGATGATGGCCTTCAGAACTTTCTTGGCACTGTTCTTCACACTGCCTCCTCTCTGCTCCAGCCAGGTCTTAGAGAAGTCTATCTGAAACAGCCTGATTCAACTCTGAACAGCAGAGTCTGACAGCCCAGTCCCCTGCACATAATTCAGTTTATAATACTGAAGTACAAAGAATCATTTTTCCACTCCCGAGAAGAGGCTGTGACTCATCTCAGGAGTGAAAGGCAAAAGCTTAGGAGATAAAAAGAAAGACTCTAGTGTCTCATCAGTGCCCCTTCACACGTGCTGAGGTTCAAGATGGGACAACTGCAACTGGCCATGTCCATGGAAGGAAACGGCAAGTGCCAGTTTAGGATCATTGCGGTATCTACCATCTCCTAGGAAAGCTCATCATGAAATTAACATATGGCTATCAAAGAAATACAATAAGTTCCCAAAACACCCATTTAGGATTTAAAGCAAGGGCTCTTGTAAGTGCTCTGGAATAGTGAGCTCCCAGGCATAACAGCATTCCGGGGTGGGACTGCCATCCTCTTTCCTTTTCCTCAGCATCTGAACAGGCTGCATGACCAAGACACTGATTCATGCACAAGTAGGACAATGTCTGCTGTCATCATAGGGGGTGGGGGGCGTGCTCCTTACTCTGAGCACTTCCTTCTCCAAACTGGGGAGTGTTCTGTTTTGTGTTTCACAATCAAAAATAGAAAAATGACTCGCTGAACTTGTGCTCACATTTGTGACATTGTTGATTTTGTGAACTTACCCTACAAATCTGGTTAAGGTTATTGATTAGCATACCATATTTATATTTAAAAAACACAGATAGATACCAGTTCTCATAACAATGATGAATTAAGTCAGGATGAAAATGTTTATAAAAAGCAATTATCATCATGAGGATATAATTTAAAAAAAAAGGCAGTGCTCTCATAGGGAAGCATCAAAAGAGAAATGCTAATAATTCCCACAACAGGATGGCGCTGTACTCCATACGGACTTTCTCAACTTACCCAGTGCAGGGTCTAACACACCCTCTGAAGCCCCGCTGGCTCTAAGTCTGAATGCTCACACTGATTATTTCTCCACAAGTGAACATCAGCTTTCTTGAGTACAAATTTCATTCTCAAGCCTCAAATTTAAGAAAATGATGATACAGCACCTTCTTCTATTCCTGAAACACTAGTAACTACTATTATGCATAGATCACTTAAGACTTTGGCACTATTACACTTTTCATTTTAATAATTTTTGTAACAATGCTGAAGAATAAATGTGTAATCGAAGGGCCGAGGATACAGCTCAGGGGAATACGCATCTGCCTGGCAAGTACAAGGTCCTGAGTTCAATCCTGGGTACCACTAAATAAATAAATGTATAGCAGAAAACTTCAGAATATCCCTCATGTGGACTGCAAATTCTGAGTAGCAATCAAACAAGTACAAATACTTGAAGGAGGTGTAAAACTAAAAACTAAACACAAAACTAAAAAGCGTTCTTTAAAAAAAAAACAATGATTTTGTAAAACAACACACATTTTAGAAGAGCTAACCAATAACCTCAACCAGAGCTGTTTTGGAGGAATATAACAGAAACATATACATCAATTTTAATCTCAGGATAATCAACAGAGATCGGTCTAATCAAGTACTTTCCCTGGAGATGAACAAACAAGTGCACAACACCGGAGACCTCTCTGTGCTTTCCTGGAGATCAGGCTGCGGCTGCTGAACAGGATGGAGAAGAGTGCTCGGACCATGCTGGTACTCAGGCTGCATTGTTTTCACACTGGCAGACAAGCTGAACCCACTTGCTACCCTATTCTCCAGAAGCCTGAATGCCACAGGTCACTCATCACACTATGGAAACAACCCCATTATAGAAGGATGTCTGCCTGGTCCTTTCTCAGCTGCTCCCCTGAGGAACCCTCCTCCCAGCTTAGAAAGGGGAACAGGGGAGAACACAGCAGCAGCGCAAGCATACCCCTCACCCACGGCAGCTCCAAAGGGTACCGGTTTGGAGTAATGGCTTGGAGTTTGAAGTCTGAACTTCAATAAATGAGTAATACATATTTTTGCAAGACATGTGGTTTCCAACTGTTCGCTACCAATAAAACTGAAGGCGTGGGAAACCAGAGTCCTCAGGCCCCATCATTAAAAATAATTTATTAAAATTAATGTTTGATAATCACTCGCTGACCCAGGATGGCTAACTCAGATGGAGCTCAAGGGTGCAGGAGATAGTTCAGCAGCCTAAGTACCTACCTGGCAAGCACAAGGTCCCGAGTTCAATCCCTGCTCCTCCCATTACCATCTACTTATTGGTACTTATTTTTTTTAAATGACAATTTGTTGAAAGAAATATCTCCATCACAATTTGCAAAGCAAATGAGCAGACTGGTAAGATGCTAATTTATTGTTCTGACCATACACACACACACACACACACACACACACACACAGACACACACACAGACACACACAGTGATGATTTTTGTTCCAGAACAGTAATGAAAGTTCAGCCAGTAATAAGATCCTCAAGCATGCAACCACTAAGATAAAATTCTGAGGGGGAAGTGGGATGGAAATACAAGTTCAAGAAAAGTAATGATGTGAAATCTCTGACTGTTAAAAGCAGAACTACTACAGGCTTTCTAAACATGCACATTTGGTATCAAATCCATTACCCATGGATATGCTTATTTTAAAATGTCACCAGTATTTACAATGCCAAAGATAATATCCTCCCCAATTACATAAGTATATAAAGACAAACTAGATGTCAATTTAAAAACATTCAAGGGACACAGAGTTCTTGAAATTCTTACAGGAACCGGGAAGTCTGATCTAACCAACTCCAGTTCGTGCTCTGTCAGTCTGTTCCTCTTTCTTGCCAAGTCAAGTGAAATTTCGTAAGCTATGGCATCTCAACACTTCCTTTCACTAACTCTTCCCCTACAACCAGCCTCAATGGCCATTCCTTCTGTTGTAACCACTGTTTATGTCACCTGCACCACTCTTCTTACATACATACAATTCTCTGTGATACACTAAGTCAGTTTTCCCCCTAACATCCCTTGAGGTAGACCCCATTACCGTCACTCTTGATGATAAACCAAGGCTAGGCAAGAAGTAGCCCACACAAGGTTGAAGAGCTAAAAAGCAGCAGAACTTGGAGAGAAGCTAACTCTGGAGCATGAACCATCACAAGCCCCCACCCCCATGCTTCCTCTTGGAGCCCCTCAGGGCTCAGTGTAGCACATACTTGTAGGGGGCGATGCCTCCTCTCAAGGAGCTGAGCCTTCCACAAGGCTGCTGCTATCAAACAGCCCCAAGATAACTTTTGAATATGAACTGCGTAACCAGAATGTGCTTATAGTCCCTTAAATAACCTTCCATTCCATGCCTGTACAGAATAATCAGGTTCAACACATAGCTACTTATTTTGATTTTTTAAAGTTCCAATTAACAAGGGAAAGAAAATCCTCAGCAGTCAACTGCATATTATGATTTTCCAAAAGTGTTTTAATTACCTAAGTCTGCCTAGCCTTAACTTACTTAATGCTTTTACTCCTAAATCAAACTAAATATAGAATGTAGCCCTGGGGAAAAATGGGAAATTGATTGCAAACTATTTTAATATTCTCATGCATCTTTTTATAGAAATAAAAACAACTTCAGTGAAGCAAAGGGGTCTTGTTACAAGCAGGGTAGACTCCCGAGATGAAAGAGAGCCCCAGATTCTAATGTCCTTTGACAAATTTAGAAGCAAGGATGGAAACACATGAGATTTTTACATGCCACCAAGTTTTATAAGACTCTTTTGTAGCTATTCCTAGTGGATCATTTACTATTACAGATTAAGAAACTGATTCCCGAAGACATTAAAGGACAAATCCAAAAGGTTATTCTGCTTTCCTTAATGGTAACTCTAAAGATTCATATTTCTAATTCCTGGTGTGATGTGTTTATCTGACTACCTAGATGGAGCTTATTTTACAACTCAAGACTCCTGTAATACATCTACTTAAGAGTTCCATACTGAAAATTGCTCAGAGAAAAACTACGCAGCTTTCCTGGCTAACAATACCAACGCAGAGAAATTATCCAGTTACTTCACTTTCTTTGTGCGTGTGCAGGCACACACACACACATACACACACAGAGTGATGATTTCTGTTCCAGAACAGTAATGCTTTCCTTCTACACTCTTTCCTTCTACACACTTTCCTTCTACACTCTTGGATCACAGTTCATTACGGTTTACCTCCAGGCTACCAACTTCCTTTCAGCAAGATTCATTATATACAGGACTTCTGTAATACGCTGGTGGAAAACAGGGCAAGAGTATTGCATTTAAGACTTTTCCCTGAAAGGCTGAAACATGGTTTATACACACATACTTACTCAATCACTCACCTAGTACAACATAGTCCTGAAGGGGGAAAAAAACCTGGGAGATGGATAATTTTACAGATTTGGGACCAGAACCTCATGCCAGTGAAAATGTACATGACTCACTGGTAACCCATAGCAGCCTAATTCTTCAAAGTAGCTGCTGATGTCAGAAAACTAGGGCACTAAAGTCTAATAATTACAGCTTTGAAGACAAATGAAGCTATGGTTAGTAATGTCACTTATGGATTGCTGTGTTACTATAAGCTATGTACTTTTTGTGGAGTGTAGCACCAAATATAACACAGGTCAGTGAGGGGGCTTTTGCTTATAGGACGTGCCATCTTCTAAAGTTCAACCAAATAAAGCTAAAATAGACCATTTGGTGATACTTGAAGTTTCAATTTGATAAAAGGTGATTATATTACATGAAGAAATTATTTCTCCCTTCCCCTCATATCCAACTAAAAATGTTTTTCCACAAACTAACATTTTAGGAGGTATAAAATGGTTCCAAAAGGGTATTTCATTAAATTATGTGTCCTATAAAATGGATATTTTATTTAACCTGACATAAAGAAAGAATTATATTTCATTAGAAATCTCTGAAATAGCTCTACTATTGCAGAGCACTTAAGGCTAGTGAGTGCAAGATTTCTTCTAATTTAATATTTCTAGAAATCTTTTGAAAGTGGTGTCTGAGTGACAATGCAATAAAAAGTATTTTTAATAACTGATGCTTGGAAAGACAATCTTTCTATTGTACTTCTAATCATTTTTTTCAAATTTGGAAAGAACAGAAGCAGAGAAACCAGAGTTAGATGGCATAACCAAAGCAAAGGAACAGTTGGACCTAAGCCTCTGAATAGTTTCTTTCAAAATCAATAACGACCAAACAGTTTATATCATTGGGGAAGTGTTGCATGAGTTTCATTCTTAATTTTGTTTTCTCTAAAAGCTTACTTTGGACAAAAGTTATCTTGGCAGGGGGTTGGGGGAAGGTGTATTGCAGCTCGAATAAAGACTGAGGACTGTAAGGGTATGTTTGCAATACTTTAGTTTTTAAAAGAATGTTTTTATAAACTGAATCTTAAAGGGTTGACACACTCAATAAAGACAGCCTATAATATTAACTTCTGTGTAGGAGGAATGTGGGAGTGTTGGGGACTTAACCCAAGGCCTTCTATTTTTCTCTCCTTAAAAAAATTACTTTATTTTGAGGCAGGGTCTTGATAAATTTCCCAATGGGACTAGAATTTGCTACCTCCTTCCTCAGTGTCCTAAGTGCTGGGATTTGAGGTATATGCTACGTCATCTTGTTTTTTTTTTTTTTCTACTGATGAGAAATAATAAAAATTTTCAAATAATTAATGAGTTTAGTTAATTAATCTAATGTTGACTCCAAAATGTACTTCAGCCCATCTGTATTCTACCCACTAACAAATCCAGAGGAAACATGAAGTTTGCATATTTATTTTATTAAACTAATACTACATTCTTCATGCCCTATCCAGAACAATCTCTATTTCTTAATTAACCTTCATTTTTAAAAAAAATACCTCCAATTACCTGGATGTCAGACTTGTGCAGATTGTAAGAACTGGCACAAAATGACATCTTGAATGCAAAAATATTTTTCTTGTAACTAATGAACAGACTGTGAGTACTGAAAAAAGGGAAAATAGGTCTAAGCCAAAACGTCAAAGGCTGCCAAGACTGGCCAGTTTGGTGATAAGACAGAGTACCTCCCCAACAGGCCATGACCCTCAAATTTAAGCATCTTTCCAAGAACATGAAGGAAGATAAATAAATGATCTACAGATACAATACATGAAGAAAGAAAATAAATTTATGGTGCATACAAAGAAGAAGCCAAACACATGAATAGAAACAGGCTAGATTGGGAGCCCAGAAAACACGAGGGTACTAGAGATGGTCCTGTTACTTAGGGATGGCCCCCACCCATGATGAAGAGCTGCCTGGAGCCCATGGAGAGGAGAAAGGAAGGATGACAACTATTTAGAGTTTGATTAGAGCAGTCTGCTGGAATAAATAAGCAGACACGTTAGAGTCTATTAATTCCAAATAGTCTGCTGAGGTCTGAGGGCAGCTACCATCAGCAGAGGAAGGTCCTCTCCCTTCTACAAAATCCCTCTAACATGAATGCCGGGGTCCTGGGATAACCTAATAAAAGCTTAGGAGATGCAGTGATGTCAGCAGCCAGACAAATAAAAACAAAAACAATGAAGGAAATACACAACTGAGAGGCTGGCATTTACTCTGAGGCACCGCCTATCTCTAAATATAACCAATGAAAAACAAAGACAAACCTGATGACGCCAGTCAGCACCAAAGTGTTGGTCACACTGCACTCAAAGAACTTTCCCATTAAACAACAGTCGTTTTAAGCAAAATTACAAATAGATGAACACCTCTTCTGTGTGATGTTATTTCTCCATCCAACAAAAGAAACATTTGGTGATAGCCAAAAACGTAACTTTAGTGCTCTCAAGGGGTGGCTTATGCAAGAACACACTAACGAATGTACAAAAACTATTTCTGACTCATAGAGGTTTTGGGAAATTCAATAAAAGATTATTTCAGAATTACAGGCTTTCCTTTAGGTATACAGTGATTGCAGATATCTTAGAAGTTGCACATATAGGACACAAAGTTAGCGACTGGGCTGATTTTTCTTACTTCTAGAAGACCTTACTTGTAGACCCAACCTAGGAATCAGCGGTTGTCCTAGTTAGCCCATACCTAACATTCTAAAAGGGCAAAAAGCAATGAAACTGAAAATTTTAAAAAGGTTAAAAAAAATTCAACATGCCTGCTGACAGAGCTTGTAATTGGTTTATAGAATTCTTTTCTACTTTTATGAAGATTTCAGGAAAGATTATTTTCCCTTTTCTCATTTCTTTTAGCCTAGCTGATGGCAAAAATAATTTAATGTGCCATTTTATAATGTCATTTTCTAAGAGAGTGATAACCTGGGGTAAACAGCCTGGTTAGTGAAATTTGATCTGTGGTTGGAAAAATTCTCCATTCTAACTCAAAATCAACTCTCGTAAGTTCCAGCAACTGTGGACATTTGGGAGCTACAGCTCCATCCAAAAGGATCAGTCAAGGGCCAAAGTTTCCGCTCCTAGGAGGATCAAAAGGTGATTTCCAATCATTTTGTTTAATAATGACGATGCTCCATACTCTCTAAAAGCAATAGACAACTGGCTGGTTGCATACTCCACCAGCTAAAGAGCTATGAGCAAACAGGACTCTCCTAGAATGTTCCTTGTAGTTACCCTGTTGGGACACATGCTCCTGTAGCGCTTTCCACACCTAGGAGGAAGGGCTTTGCATATACTCCTCACTTAGTCAGTTGTTGAAAGCTCTATGTAATGTAATTTTAATTTTTAAACTCAAAACCATCATACTGTTATCAGGTCTAGACAACAAAGCTTTTAGCAAATGAGATCATGATTAAAGCAAATATTGTATTGCCACAAAAGAGTATGTCTAAAAGAAAGAACATATACATGTTAAGGAGTAAAATGAGCCATCATTTTTACTATTCTAAGGTTGAGTATCATACTTCGAGTCACACTACACGTATGAAATCAAGTTTAAAAGACTAAACCATGTTTAGAAGTACTCACATATTAAAAATGACACAAGAAAAACAAAAAAAAAAAAAAAGCAAGAATCTGGAAGCCAGTATGTTTGACAACTATGTTTCCTTACCATGTATGTTGTACAGTCGGACCTTATGGGTAACATGTTCAAAAAAGCAAATCACTTCAGAATAAATCTTTCCATGTGTCACTCTGACAAGGGGTAGTGTCGTGTAAACATAAGGCTGTGGAAGAAAAGTCATTTTTAGCAAAAATATTTTAACTTCTAAAATTTTCTAAGGAATATTTATTAGTTTCAGAAACTATAGAATATGTCAGCCTAGTTTTTCAATTCAAATGAAAAGCAAAGCTTACCAAAGATCAGAATATGCATGTGATCAAGCAGGAAAGAAAAACAAAAACAGAAACTCTGCCAACTTTTTTTTTTTTTTTAACTCTGTCCAGATTTCAAAACCAAACACTGACCTGAAACCATCTAAAGAGTTACAATTTCAGTGATTTGCAATTTATTCCATTGTGGAAGATTTTTTTTTTATCTTGCAATGATGCATTTTGTTTAATATATATTTTTTAACATTTCACTAGTGATGGCATTCTGCATTTGCCATCTGAACTGACTTAAATATCTCAAAATAGGTAAATATTGGAAAATACGTATCTTGATTTCTCATATGGACTGATATGTACAGGGAAATTAAATTATTTTAACACATACAAAAACTGAATGCAAGGTTTTTCTTATTAAAAATGCACCAACTGTTTATAATCTGATCAGTATAGATGATTAACAGATATTCCTCCCAACTATAAAATCTCTTTTAAAAATTCTTTCTATCTTACAGACAGTTATTTATTACAAATAACCCTCATTCCACAGCACTGGCATTTTGACAGGCACACATTTATTATAACAAGGCCCCCTGATGCTCCAGGGTGAGGGTGGGTTACCAGGCTGGTGACAGGGAATAATCTAAGCACACAGAAAGCAGGATTCAGAAACAGTTCAATCAGGCTAGTTCACTACACTATAAAACACCCTTTGTACATGAAATGAGTCCTTATATATTAAGAAAATTCACAGGGGAAAGGAATCTCCTTGGAAACCTCAGTTTAGTTTTCAGTCTTTTGATCTAAACTCATAAAAATGTGGAAATAAGGCACAAAGCGTATGAAATCTGGAGTAAACTTAAAGCATTTATGAAGATTTATATTTTAACTCATGAAAAGCAAGGCCTTCAATATGAACTACTTAACCAGCATCAGATTTTTCAGAACTGCTTCATTTTATTCCACCCTCTTTGGAAAAATATTTTGAAACTAATAAAATCTGTGATAGTCCACACTGACAACTTCCTTTACCCAAGAATCAGATAGCCAGAAAGGGAGGAGCAAAAGGGGAGGATCCAGAGTGTGATTTTGGGGCTCCTTCTTCTGATATACTCAGCCATGTTACTCCCTAATATTATCTTATTTTCTTGGTGTAAGTATATTAGGATCTTATCTGTCTTCCTTACACAACAGATATTTAAACATAAAATAATTTAAATTTAATTGCTATTAATATACAAATTAATATTCCACAGCACAACCACCCTTCTAAAATAATAAAGTCCAATTAGAATAATACCTGTAACGACAAAAGTTGGAAAAAGCAAGAAAACACTAAGACAGCTTAAACTAAAATTCAGTGCCCATTCTGCAATGTCTAAGAGCTGAAACTGACTACCTTTAATTCTTTGTGCTGTAGTCTTTAGTGTCAACACAGTTCTAACCATCTAACACCTGATTTTGGTTTCAGACTTTCCTAAATTGTAGGCTAACATAACTTTCTCAGTCAAATACCCTGGCAATTAAATTTTAATGAGAACATTTAATTGGTGTTAAAGCAGCAAGAACCTACAAAAGTAGAAAAACTATAGTAAATGGATGTAAACAGGGACCATATTGGTAAGTGAAATAAATCAGACCCATATGTGCAGACATCATATTGTCTCACCAGTATGAGAACCTGAAAGAGTAAATAAAACCTGAAAGGTATAATGAGTACTATGAAAGGGAAAAATCTGCTCAAAGGGAAGGAACAACTGGGATAAGGAAAAGGACAAAAGAAAGAAGGAAAAGATACATACGTATACAGGATAGCTTGGACAATTTTACTGCTCATTTTTGCTAGTCTATTGAAAGGAGCCGTTAACGCTTAAATTTTTTTCTTTTTTCAATTTTGCAGGCTTATATCTGGTAATCTAAACAACCTAAGAATATTATGTACTACATCAAGTATTGTCAAATTTCTATTTTGTTTAGTGAAATTCTGTATCATTTCTAATGTTTTGTTTTTCTTTTTCTTTTATAATTTTGTATTCACTTTTTTTTAAAAAGGTATAAAACCTAAGTAGAAATTCTAAAGGAAAAAGAAGTACGGAATTGACCATTCAACAATTGCAAAGTACCAGAAAAATAATGAACCAATTCCATGATACAGGGAAAAATTATGCAACATATAGGGAAAGGCTTAATTTTACCCCATATAAAGACTACTTAGAGATCAGCAGGACAGTCAATGGAAAAATGGGTCCAAAATGTAAACAGAAAATCGACACAAAAATATGAAACACAAATGAATACAAAAACAAAGCTCAAGTTAGCTCAAAAACAAAAAAATCTAAGAAGGGACAAAATAGCTCAATGGACTAAGCACCTGCTTAGGCAAGTGCAGGAACCATGGTTCAATCCCACTACCCCATACCATACCAGCTCCAAACACTCCCCAGCCCTGAGCATGCAGAGCCAGAAACCAAGACCCAGCACAGTGGTGTACCCCTTTAATCCCAGCACGGGGGAGGATGAAAACAGAAGGATCACTCCACTACAAGCACAAGTTGTATAGTGAAACCCTATGCCAAGTACATTTAAAAAAAAAATCCAAACTATATTTCAGTTAAGTTATTCTTATAAGCAAAGCTTTTAGTATGGCTCTCTGTGCTTGGAAAAGTAGAACTACTAAAGAAAACACTGACAGGAATTAATATTTATACAATCTTTTTAAAGAGAAAATAAGTAGTATGTATCAAAAATCCTTACAAGGCCTCATCCACCACACAAAATGACTTCTAAAAAGCTATTTTTAGGAAATAATCAGAACTTCAAAAAATGAATGTGGCAAAGAAAGTTTATTAGAATGTCACGGAGTGAAAAACTGCAAGTATGTCTGCAACATTAGAAAATTCCTAAGTACAACCATGTATATTATATTTCCATCAGACTATGACTACTGTTACAAAATGAAAAATAATGTATGAAAGACCAGTAAGAAAGAACTTAGAATGAAGGGAGAGGATGTGCATTAAAAAAATAAATGAAAAATACAACAAAATGTTGGAAGTGGCTCTCAGGGGTTGTGGACCATTTGGTAAACTTTATTGTTTCTTTGTAGTTTTCAACATTTTTTAAATGTTTCAGAATTTATATGCACTATGTTTATGATCAAAATTGGGAAAAAAATATTTTATTAAGCTGTTAAAGTGAAGATGGTCTACCCAGTGGACAATCAATGTTTCCCAGAGGGATATTTAGCATGATTACCTACACTGTACTCTATCCACATAAAACAAGGGCTGGCGAGATAGCTCAGTGAAATAAGCACCTGCATGGCAAGCACAGGGACTGGGGTTTGATCCCCCACACCATATGTCCTGCAGGCCCCACCCCCCAGCATGCTAAGCCAGCCACTGAGTCCAGGCATGATGGTGCATGCCTGTAATCCTAGGGATGGGGAGGCTGAAAACAGGAAGATCACTATGAGTTTGAGCTCTGTAGTGAGACCCTGTACCAAATATATAATCAATCAATCAATCAACCAATCAATCAATCACTGCAACAGGACACTACCCTAAATGAAATCTAACTTATATCCATGCGAAGTACTCATTTCTTGCAGTATCACATCAGAACTCTCTCACACATTTGTTTTTCTAACAAATTAGCTAAGCATCAGTAAGGATAAATACAATACAGTAGCCAAAAGCGTATCCCTAACAGATGAGCTCATGTTAAACCGAAGAGGTACACTTGTTATTTCTGCCTTCACCCTCTTTCAACATGCATTTATTCCACGTGTCTTTTATCAGCACTGCTCACCTGGGCGTTGCCATCAGGGAGAAAGAGGTAGGCGCCACTCTTGTCTCTTCTGCTTGTGGTTCCATACCAAGAAAACTGCACTTTTACTTTATGGTGCTTCCCATCCTCTTTAGTTATCATTTTCTAAAGATAAAAAAAAAAATCAAAGTAACTTACTACTAAAATTTTAATAGTGCTGCATTTGATCCCACATACACACCTTTTTTTTTAAAAGTCAGAATATGCTAATTTAAGACCTTAATTGAATATTTAGCCTCATAATTTAAAACCTTCACAGCAGCAACAGAAAGGCAGGACATTCTTCCTCAAAGAACAAAGGGCCACACAAGTGAGCAGTTCTAAACATAGCAGTCAAACTTGTCGTAGGGAGAGCAAATTTATTTATCTCCAGCGTGCATGGGTTAATATTTTGAAAAGTACAAAAGAATACAAATCAGACTAAATTATAAAAATCAAAGTGTAATACCAAATATACATTACATTCTTTATCATTAGATTAAGCAAGTTTTTTTTTTCCTATCACATTTCTTTCAAAGTATCTACAAACATTCTTCACCACTTGTAATTGTCTTACTTTTCAGTGGACTAGGAACAGTAGCTGATGTATCCTAAATGAAAAGACTTTTCCCCCTTTATCTGCGCATGTAGTAAAAGTGATGAACCATACATGAATTTCCGAATTATTTGGAACATACCTCCATAAGCCCAGATTGGTCAAATTGTACCATCAGAAAAGAGTTCTCCAGCATTATAGCTTCCTTGGTATTTAGCATGTTTTTTATCCTGAAAATTTCGCTTTCTTCTGTTTTACCATTAAACACAAGATAGTCAGCCAAATGTGAATTGGAGTTGTCTGATTCTAAAATCTTATACACTTTCAGTCCCAATGGTGGTGTATGTGCTAGAAAAGAAATCTTCAGTGAAAGATAAAGAAGATAATTTATTAAAGAAAAGTATTGGCTCCTGAAAGACAAGTGATTTATATACTTGCTAAAAACAACAAACTACTGTATTTTTTCAAAACAATATATAATATTAGTCCTATTAGAGCAGAAACATTTTGATAAATTACAAGTATAGCACCCACATCTCACAGGTACAATCACCTAAAGTTGGCAGGGTCATCAAGGGCAGTGAAGTTTTTTCATCCCATATGGGAACCCATATGGCCATTCTCAATTCTTCTGCAGTAGTAGCTTTTTTTTTTTTAATTAGTTTATAAATGTTATAGAGAATATGGACTTCATTTTGCATATTCATATAGAGATACGCTATGACATATTTTGACTGTCATCCTCCACTACAACCTTTCTCTTTTCTTCTCTTCTCCCTGACCCCTTTCTTCTTTAAAAAGCCTTTTCCTTTCAGGCCTTCTCTCTTCTGAAAAGTTATGTAACAGTGGATGCATTTTGTCAACCTGATGGATTTAGAAACCTAACAAAGGGACTCAGCAAGGGGCCAGCCTCTGTCTTCACTTTGCACACATCCTGAGCCTAAGGGACTCAGCAGGGGGCCAGAGTCCTTCCTCACTTTGTAAACATCCTGAGCTTGCACTAGCAGAAGGCACAGAATCCCGCCAGTACAAAGGACCCATGCCTAGGGTGGAGCCTGCTTACAATATAAGGGAGGAAAGGAGGCTTTCTCCCTGGCTCCCTTTTGCTCTTGCCCTTTCTGCTGTCTTCTGCTGCTCTGCCCTGCCACCCTGCCTTGAAGCCCACTGCTTGCTTCACAAACTGTAAGCTAGATAAACCTTTCTTTCTTGAGCTTTAGGTGACAGGTATTTTTGTCTCAGCAACAAGAGAAGTATGTGACCAAGACAAGTTATTTTATATTTTTTTTAGATTCTCCATACGAAGGAAAACATGCAATATTTGACTCAGGCAGGCTTATTTCACTTAGTATAACAGGTTTCAGTTACAACTAATTTTCTACAAATGACATGATTTCCTTCTTTCTGGCTGCATAATATTGTTTATCTATATCATACTTTCTTCTTTAATCTACTGATGGTGGATCTAGGCTGCTTCAACAGCTTAGAGCTTGCAAATCTGTCACAGTAAAAATGAGTATGCCGTTATCTCCACAGTATGCAATTTTGGTCCTTTCAGCAACCTCCCAAGGAATGGTACAGCTGATAGAATGATGGTTCTGTTTCAGTTTCCTGGGTGTAACTCCCTCATGATTTGCATAGTGGCCTTACTAATTTGCATTCCCACTGCTGTAACAGCTCCTGGACCTGAGTCCATGCTAGCATGTATTGCTTTTTGTCTTCTTGATGCCAGCTATTCTCATTGAAGTGAGATAGAATCTCAACATTCCCCTGACTGAACATTTTTTTAAACATACTTCCTGGCCATTTGAACTACTTCTATTTAGAATGCTGTATATTAAATTCATTTGCCTACTTTTTCGTTTTTCATTGGTTGTTTTGTTTTGCTGATTGTGAGCTTTCTGAGCTCTTTATATATTCTAGATATAAATCCCCTGTCAGAAGAGTACCTGACAAAGATTTTCATTCTGTACAGTGTTCCTAGCAGATGCCCCAAAAGAGGAAATTCTCTATCAAAAAAACAGCTTATTGTAAACAATGACTGTTTCTAGGTATTACAGTCATGTTGTAAAATGCTATTCTGTATATTAAAATGGCAAATGTGATTATGCAAACACTAAGCACATTAGTTCCGTCTGCACCAGCCAGCCCCTGCTTGCAGGCAGCAGGCACTGAACAGGGCCTGGAAGGTGGACGCAGCGCAACACTTCTGGGATTTGTTCCACTTTTCAGATTGGGTGTTAACTATAAAACTAAAACCTGTTTAACTCTCTCTATCTAAAAGATTATGTATTATAATAGCAGCCAGAAACAGCTTTTGACAAGCAGAAACAACTTTTATTAGAGCTCCTGTGTCTTTAGAAGGACAGTTTAAATTGCACTTCACTCTATAAATGTTTAACCTTTCTGATGATATAGGTTGTTTAATACTGCTTACTTTAAAAAAAATACACACACATCAAAATCTATTATTTGCACCTAGAGATTTTTGTAATTACATTTCAACAAAATATCTTAACTATCTTATGAAGTCACCTTCTAGGATGTGTTATGATACTCTCGTAATGCAGAGTTGAAATTACTCAAAATTAAAAAGGATATTTATTTCTACTTCAGTATGCATAATTACCATTAAATGGACCAAAGAGCCCAAAATTTCATGAGTAATAGCTACTTAATTGCTTTAGAATCTAGATATAACAGTGTACATATTTTAAAAGATTATACACACACACACACATGATAGGATAGATATACAGCTATTTTCTCTTAGTTCAAAGAGAAGAAAGATTTATACTAACAGTGTTTAGGCAAGATATCATGTCTGCATCTTGTACTATGAATAACTACTACGAAGACAACATGTAATATATTAATTATTGCAACTGTCCTACTCATCTGTTTTGAAACTGTTTCATTCTATCTTATCTTTTTTCTCATTAAAATGAATAAAAATTAAATTAAAAACATATATGGCACATACTATACAAACATCATGTTACCTACTAAATCACATGCAATATACCTCCTAACGATGATGTCGACATTTGAGAAACAGCAGCTATAGTGTCATTTAACTGGCCAATTAATTGTCACATCTTTACACTTTTAACCACTTCACATATAACTAGGGTGGTGGGCCTATGGCACAGGCTGTCAGTATCACTGGAAACTCTAAAAGGTTTGACATCAGTGACAAATACCAACGCACCTATCCTGGGCCTACCACACACATAAGTTATATACTATCTGTATGATTTTTAAACAATGTCTCTTAATGTTCTAATCCACAACATACCTCATAGGCTTGTCCTGAAACAGTGATTCTATCATTCCAAACTGCACTGACTTGAACCTCCAAAGGTTTTCCAGAATCTGAAAACACTTGCACCTTGGGGGAACTCACACAGATTGAAACCACAGAGTTTCGGTCATGTTCTAAAGGATTATAGACCACAAGGTACCTGCAAAAAAACAGCCATATCATTGATGGAATCTAAAAAAAAAAAGTTTTCTTTCTTCATACTCTAAGACCTTAGTTTATAGATAGTCATTCAGCCAATACACAGAGGACAATTCAAAGGAATAGTCAGGTAGAACTTTCAGGAAACAAACAATTTAATCAAAATGAATAGCACCAAAACAAAGAGGATAATGATGATTAAAAACATTCACTAAAGAATAAAATGAGGCAGCTATGGTGGCACATGTGTATAGGCCCAGCACCATGGGAAGCTGAGGCAAGAGAATCACAAGCTCCACGGCATGCACCTTGGCAATTTAGTGAGAACCTGTCTCAAAACTCAATAGAAAATGAAAGAGTCAAGTATGTTGCTCTGTGCAAAGGCACTGGGTTCAAGCCCCAGTACTTGGAAAAAAGGTTTTACCAAGGAAAGATATTCATAGCTTTCTAAGAAAACCTTTTCCATATCCCAGAAAATGGTTTATTCAAATATGATTTTAGTCATATGTCTAAAGGAATCAGCAAACTACAGGAAATGCCATGATCCCTACCTAATTTGCTGAATACAAAATTTAGTTTGACTGCAATTTAGCCTAATTTAATGCCAATTAAAATATAGAATTAGTTTTAGACGACAGCAAACTGCATTGCTACACTGGCAGAATCTCATAATTTATATTTTTTTATATAGGAGGTCTTTACTGCTTTAGAAAGTTATTTCTGGAAAAAAAGGATTACTTGTAATAAACCCATTGACAATGAGGACCTAATTATAATATATAGGCAAAAAATAATTTGATGGGGACCTAACATAGGAAAGAAGACCATTAAAATAAATTCAGTTGATACTTATAACTACGTATAATTTTTAGTTTAAAAAATGAATGAACAAAGATTTTTGGCAGAATTTTTTCCAATATTTTATCCTAAAACATTAAGACACCCTTCATCTAACATTTAATTTTTACGGAATGGTCTTAAACATAACTGTATTTGTAAGAAATATAGGAAGACTTCATAATTTTTTCTGCACTTCTCTCTTAATGTGACATCCAAATAACTCTGTTGAATCCACCAACACCCTTGATTTTCTCACTAGCACAACTCTGCCATATCTGCAGTTTCATAGCTTTGCCTGAGAAAAACTGTTCTACACAATTTTGTGACAGATCACATGGAATCCGAATCCTCTGCATGATTTATGACTTTATTTCATAATCAATTTGCATCATATAATCTCCAAATAAATCACAGTGCTTCCAAGAGGATGTTTGACTACCAGCACTAGGACCTATTTTCATGATCTGAAATATTTTGTTTTCCTAGGCCAATTTGTAACTTCAGAAGCAAACTGACTAGTTAATAATAACCTCTTCTCTCTCTGATATACACTAGCTATAGATAGCAGAAGCAAGCTAACATCTGTTGAATACACCAGAAAGCTTACTACATATTTCCCCTAATGCGCTGATTTCAAGTGCATTGCAAATCATTCTGAAATAAAATGAACACCTACAGTGACCAAAGTGAAGCAATGAATAACAAATGTCAAGACAGAACAAAACCTATGAAACACTTCAAAGTGCTTATCACGAGAAACACTTTGGCTTAAACCAATTCTGAGGTATGAAAGGTGACAATGCAATCATAAGAATCGGCCTGATCAGTTAGGTCTAGACACCGACGAAGCAGGGCAAGATCTAACTTGCATCATTGATGTTCACTAAGATTCAACTGCATAAAGGACAGGAACAGATAAAGTCAGTCACCTGGTAAATACAAAAGAAAGAGTTCTGAGACCTCCTACCATGATAGAAAACAACTATTTGTCCACGGAAGCAGTTGTAACCCAGAGTAAGCAAAGTGTCCTTTGGACAGTTGTACTCATGTGATAGATTTGTCAGCTTATTTGCACCTCCCACTGATCCCTGCCAGAGTTCACAATTCACCTGACTGATTTCCCACCCAAAACACACCTGAAGCATCACAACTGTCAGGGGAGTTATGTCAGTGTTAGCAATGGGAAAGCATCATACATTTACTGAGCACCGCAAAAGAAAAGCAGGCTTCAGCCATTCATTGTCTGCAGCATAGAAGCGGATCCCTCACCAAAGATGAGTGATTTACAAAGCCAGTATGTGAAAAAGTCCAGGCAACTGAAATAAGGCCAATTTTCTAACTCTGTATATGCAGGAACCTGCACCAAATGGAACCTGGAACTCCTGCTGCGGCATTCTTTGAATGCACCACCACATAGAGCTGGTCATGAGGCTGTGATAAAATGCAAGATGTACCATAGAGATGAGTTAGGGAATAAATATCTAGCATACTAAGTCCTTCCTAAAGAAAATTATAAAAATGATTAACACTTAAAGCAAATAAGAGTTTTAAGCACACATTAGATCATTTTATAGTAAGCTCTGAACTAGGTTCTATTTTGTTTCATTTTAGTAGCTGCTTAATATTTGACCGTAATGATGTTTCTACTGTACTAAAGGATTATGTAATTAGCATAGCAACAATCTATTCAAAAACTAAATGGGTAGAGTATATAATGAGTTTAATGCTGCACTAAGAAAATAATTTTGACAGGAATAGATTCACACCATCTTCTTCAAATACATAATAGCATAAATTAATCTGACATGGAAACTCCCAATACATTTTAAGTAGAATGCAGAGAAACATAATCATAAATTATATTTCCCTTAAAAGTTTACTATCACAAATTAACTGAATTTCACTGTCATTTTGTTTAGTAGTCAAACATCTGTTAAACTGTCAATATTCCCAAACATGAGTTTAAGACTTTCAGTTATGAATGACCCAGTAAGAATATGATAACACTTAGCAATAGTTGATTCACACTAACGAAAGAGTACCACTGACATGCTAAAAATGTGGAGGGCTAACTTGCCTAGGAAACAACTGCTTAGGAAGCTCAGAAGTTCGTTGTTTTCCTTGATGTTCGTCTACATTAGCATCAGCTTCTTGGCTATTACCAGTCACCAAGTCATGTCTTAGGCTCCTGGTATTTATTTATCGTTGACACTGGCCCCTGGTAATTTGGTGCTACAGGAAGCTTTCAATAAAATCCATACAAAGAACTCTGCTCTCATGGAAAAAGTCCTCACTAAGTTACCTGCTAGCTGAACAAGAAGACCGAAGGTGACATATTATACTTTTGTTAAAAAGGAAACAAAAAAGGTATAGAGAGAAACTGAAAGACCTTTGTATGCTCATGTCAAACTGGGAATGAATTTACGAAAAAACTAGAATTCCACTGTAAATGTAGTTATGTTCTTGAAGATTCCACAGAGGATGAATATGTCTAGAATTCTTTCACTCCTTTAGCAGAAGTAACCTTGAACCCTATCAGTGTCCATTAAAATATGAATAACACACTTACACCATGCTGGTTTCCTGCCTTCCTAGAAGGACTGGATGGAGAATGGAGTGGAAAGAACATGCCCCTGGACCAGTGGGACCTTGAAATTATCCTTCAGGGTCTTTCTTATGACTGACTAGTCCTGAGGACTGTATCAGCAACCTATGAGGAATATTTTTCCCTTCCTCCCCCAAGATCAAGGAGGGACAGCACAGTTAGGTACTACAACAGGCTCAGAATTCAGTCTCCACTCTTGAGCCATCTTCTTACCCACAGCACACACACCCCAAGTATATGAGTCTTTTTGGCAGCTAGAGTTTCCTGCAGAGATTCCCTGGGTTCTAAATTCAAATGTGAAGAACTTTCTTCTCAGGTCTACTGAAGATTCCCACAGAGCCTCTCTCCTCAGGAAGATCAGGATAAACCAAAACCTATTTACACTGCAAGTATATTACATCTGTGAAGAGAACTCACAAGTGGGAATAATAGAATAGAAAAAATCTTGCTATATATACAAAGGAGTCTGTCTTATGACCTCACTGTATTAGGTAACCAAAAACAGTAACTGAGGAAAAATTTTTCAAAATACTGGCTACCTTTAAGACTGCATAAGGAAGATTAAAGTGAAAAATGTTTTCACATCCTCCATAAAGGGAATTTTAAAGCCAGTTAAGGAAGTGGTCAAATGTTATATGAAAAATAATTATAACTGCATGTACCTGGTGCAGAACAATCTTGAATAAATGAATGATGAATAAAAAATGCAGAAAAATCCCACTACAGAATTTATCATTTATAAATCATATCTACTAACATATGGTTTGGTCAGAACATTTTCATTTTATTATCTTGATTGCTCAAAGATGCACAACAGCTAATTAATTCCTTTGTAAAGACAGGGGGAGTGACACATCCAAGGTCATAGAGAAAGTTAAGAACAAAGCTTTGATATTTAGTCAATGACAACACATTAAAAATTCATTTAAATTAGGAAATATACAATGCTGTTTCTATCACTATTTTGTATTCTTCAAAAATTTTTTTACAAGAAATATAATGCATCTTCTTTAAACTTACTAGTAAAACAATCTAAAGAAGAGTTCAGGATTCTGAATACAGAAATATATCAATGTACGTTAAAAGACATGCGATTTCTAGGTCTGAAGATAATTTATGATTTTTTTTTACTTTATTTTCTAGATTTAGAACATAATCCTTACCATGC
The DNA here is from genome assembly GCA_004027165.1 of Ctenomys sociabilis. Classification (NCBI taxonomy): domain Eukaryota; kingdom Metazoa; phylum Chordata; class Mammalia; order Rodentia; family Ctenomyidae; genus Ctenomys; species Ctenomys sociabilis. Next base: position 25,952 of record PVKA01004533.1, read on the forward strand.
TTGCTATTTATTAGGAAAAACTTCAAGGCACTAAACACAAAGTTTTTGAAAACCCTTAGATCTGCCATTGTGTGCTCCCTGACTGTGTGATCAGGTACATTCAAGGTCAAATCCCCACTATGCTCCTTAGAAATCTGGGTAAGTTATTTCACTTTCCCATCTCTATAAAATTAGAAATTATTCTAGAGTTAATTAAGAATGTGTTTAGAAGACCACATAGCTTAGACCAGGCACAAGGCAGATTCTCCACGACAATCAAGGACTCCACTATATCAACACAGCAGCTGGAAGAATGAACAGGTCAATGAATCCAGGCTCCTATACTGCTATAAATCCTTATTTTGAACAAGGTACTTACAAATCTAAATAAAGCAGCACAGTTATACAGTGATAAACAGATCTTTTGAACTAAGAGCTCTGATGACACAACACTGGCAGGCAAGGGCAGGGGGATAAGGGCAGATGTCAGAACAGAGAATGTACACACATATGCAAAGTGGCAACACGGCCTATGATAAAGAGTAAAGGAGAGACAGAAAGCTCCTGATATGTGTGGCTGTATACTTACAGATGTAAACACATAATTTTTGTTAGGAAAGTATCTTCAGACTAGGAGTGGACAGAGGCAGAAACAAACTGTTGATTATAAATAGGCAGTCAGACTAAAGTGGGTATGCCATGAAGTGCACACATACAAAGACGGGGCAGTGAGGATGTGGAAAATCAACAGGAAGTTGGGTGTTGCAGTATGCATCTATCATCTCAGTACTGCAGAAGGCTGAGGCAGGAGGATCACAACTTGGAGGCTGAAAACCTTAGCAATGTACCAAGACCCTGTCTTAAAATAAAGAAAAAAAGAAGACTGGGAAAGGCTCAGGGTTCAATCCTCAGCAGGCCAATCAGTTCTTTGTCAATTAATTTTATAAACAATGAATAGCATGTACATACAGAAAATAACAAATCTTGACTGAGGAACATAAAAATGAGTAAGCGAATATTTTTCTAGGTAAGAAAAACAAAACAATGGAAAAAAAAACACAAGTTTCTCCGAATTAATTCATGAATTTTATGAAATATCAACATTAAATAAATTTTCTACCATTGATACCAGATGAATTAAAAAAATATTAAAGACTTAAAAAAGGATATAAAATTATTAGGAAAAACAAATATATAATTTGTAGTATGAGAAATCTTACTGGCTATAATTGAAAAAAGATACAAAGAAAACATTTTCTTTATTTTTTTTGGTAGAATTGGGGATTGAACTCAGACCCTTGCGTTTGCCAGGGAAGTATTTATTCCACTGAGCTATCTCCCTGGCCCCAGAAAACATCTTCTGTCTTAAAAAATTAGATTAGGAGATTTCCAGGAAGATGGAGGAGTGGTAAGAAAAGAGCCTCTCTTGAGACGCACCACAGAGACACCAGGATATAGCAATGTGATATGAATACAGCTACTCAAGGAAGACAAGAAGGGGGAAACAGGGCCCCTGGACCAGGAAGGATCTGTAACAAGAACTGACGCCCACAGAGAGGGTGAAGAGAGATGCTTCAGTGCAGAAGGAGGCAGCCAGTAGAGCCTTCTCCCTGAATTAGGACTCCCTGCACAGGAGGAATGGTTCACACCCTCAGACACAGGGTGACTGCTGGTGACCCCACAGACCTCCGCAGAGACATGCCGCAGTGCCCTGGATCATGGTGAGTGCTGAGAGCTCGGTCATCCAGCACGAGATGCAGCAATTGGCTGGAACTCACCTTGGAGAAGGGCCATCTGATCTTGGAACTCACAACAGCTGCTGGTACCACCTAGCTGGCTGGGCTCAGGCCCATGGAATGTGAGCTGACAGTTGCAAGCCAAAGAATCTGATCTCAGCCAGAAGGTGCAGACTCACTGAGATTATCCACTACCTCACCAAAAAGCTACTGCTGGCATGCTGGGATATACTGGCATGATCTGGAACTGTCTCCACACATTGTCTACCAGTGAGTGACAGCAGACACCAACACAGAAGTGAGGGCTGGCCAAATAGCTCAGCAGATTCAAGTGCCTGCTTAGGCAGACACAGGGGCTGGGAGTTTGATCCCTGGACCTGCCATGCCAGCCCCGTCCATGGACTGCACTGAGTGAGTGATTGAGACTGGGCGTGGAGGTGCGTGCCTGTAATCCCAACACTTGGGAGGCTGCAAACAGGAGAGTCACTACGAGTCTGATCTACGCAGTGAGACCCTGCACACCCTGAACATCCTGTCCTAAATACAAAAAAAAAAAAAAAAAAAAAAATAGAAGTGGACTTTTATTCTCTCTTTTTTGTTTGATTTTGTTGTTGTTCTTTCTCCATTGTTTGATATTATTTTTATAAGTGTGTCTCTATATGATTGCAAACATGGTTTCTAGCCTTTTTGTGGCTATGATTCTGTACTTTATTTCTTTCTCTCCTGTCTTCTATACTAGTTTCCAAAATTTATATGACCCTCCTGTTGTCCTCCAGCCTTGCTTCTAATCACTGTCTTTTCTTATACCTCTCTATTTTTTTCCCTAACCCTTTTTAAATTTTACTCTCTGAAAGTAAAACTGATGCATGAAGGTCTTATATACTGCACATAATTTTCTGGTCTGTTTTAGATTTTGTTACATCACTATACATCTAGCTCATACAGTTAAAGGTAGCAAATTAATGTCACCTCAGTTTGTCACTTTCTAGGCTATTTGCTGCTATTGTTGCCACTGTTTGTACTACTTTAGCTAAAGTGACATAACTATCCTACCCAGCTGTTCTTCCTGGTATTCCAAGACTTAGGATGCCCAAGGATCATAAAAAGTACTGTGGGCCAATGCCAAAGAACCAGAGGTGGGGCCAAGCAAGCAGCAAATTCTCATCTCCAACAACCTAAGAGTTAAGACCTTGTAACAGACTCAAAACCCAAAACGAGCTACACCTGGAAGACACCTCTGAGATTAGTCACTTTCTCGAGATTCTAAATACTAGCGATACAGCAACTCACCATAGGCAATTCATAAGCATCAACCCAAGAATTAAATTTAAAAATTAAGGGATGAAAACATAAAACATGAATGAAGGGGTACTGAACAAAAGTACATTTACAAATCAGTAGATATATTAATACTCAAAAGCAAATACACATTTTTTTAACACTCAAACTGAAGTTGAAAAACAAATGATGCTTGCACTTTCAAAAGCAATGGAGTAGTTACTAACAGACAAGAGCGCTGTTACTGGGCAACTAGAAGAGGCAGAGAGCAAATGGTATTTATTTGCTGTAGGCTAACAGAGAAAGGTGTAGCAAAGAACTGCAAGGAAGTGAGCAGTCTTCTGCTGCCATCTGAGAGCTCCACACAAAGCCCAGTGCAAAGCCTGGACTATGCAGAGAATACAAGACTACTGGGGGGCACTGGGAAGGTTGCAGGAACACATGGGGATTTCTCACTGGACATATAGCAATTATATGGAAAGGGAAGCTTCAAATGTACACAAGGAGCTTTGGAAAGGCAAAGTAGTGCTGGCTCTGCTTCAGAGCTCACTGCAGAGTAAGGCTGCAGAGTACAGGAGCCTCTCGGTTAGAAGCTCACAAAGCTAGAAGAACAAGAGTAAGCAAATGATTTCAGTGCAGCACAGCCCTTAACACAGTGATATATTCTGAGAAGGAAGACATTTTCTGGACCTCTGCATTTTTTATACACAATATTTATCATGCAATATAAAATTATGAGGTATGCCAAAAGACAGAGCCGCATAGCTGACCATAACCAAAGAAGCAGAATCACCCTTGACCCACACACTAGAGCTAACTGATCAGACTTTAAACAGCAAATATATCTAAAGGAAGAGAAAAACATGAATAATATAGATGAAAAGGTTAAAAAAAAACTGAACCACATAAATTAACACATTACAAAATAAACAAATAGTTAGGGACATTGTTCAGTGGCGTAAGTGCCTGCCTGGCAGGAGCAAAGTCCTGAGTTCAATCCCTGATACAAGAATAAATAAATAAAATTTTAAGAGGATAAATATTTGAAATTTACAACTCTGCAGATGTGCTTATTAACATGAGTACATTTGACAGAAGATATCAACACAAAATATGCAAATTGAACAAGACAAAGAAAGAATGGCAATGGAAAAGAACCTTTATGAAGTACAAAATATTCTGGATTATATACACAAAATGAGCAGTTATTTTCTATTAAAATGTCTCAAAATCTGAAAGGAAAAAAGCCTAAAAGAAAAAAAACATGAAGCTATTGATACTACTAGGTTAATGGGATGATTAGTAAATATTACGCAATACCTTTTTATGCTTCTTGGTGTAAAACAACGTACAAAATGATGTGTTTTAAAAATAATCAGAAAAATGAGATTTTTAAGGGGAAAAGACAGGAATGGGTAGAGGCAGTCAGGAAAAGGAAAAATTCACTCCAGGTAGGATTAGTATTAATAGAGACATAATATGTTTAAGGAGACCATCCAATAATAACACTACGATCTATCCATCAAAGTAGATCTCTGAAATGCTGCTAATATGTGACGCTAAAAAGAAAGACAAATCCCAATCCCAGTGAAGAATGGGCTACCATTATGTTACCTGAAGGAGCTTTAGACTTAGTAACAAGTACCTAGAATCTTTAAAAGTGGTCACAGTGTCATTTTCATTTTTAATGCCTACTTCTAGTTGCCAGGTAGAAGAAACACTTACGGGGTGAAGATGTGAAGCAGGAAGACAAAAATAGGTCACCTCCGTAGCAGCCCAGGCAGGAAAGGTAAAAGCCTTAGTTAGAAGAATGATAAAGATAAAAGGAGCATAAACTTGAGAAACAAATAGAAAATCTTACCAGTTAGATTTTTTTTTTTTTAATTCCTTGGAAAAGAATGGTAATAAAAGGAAATGCTTGCTATGAGAACAGGGCAGATACGATGGTGCCATTACCTGAGGCTGAACACATAAGGGGGTGGATGATGGGGAGAGGGTCCGGGTTGAAGGTGGCAGAACCAGGCTGAGACTTCTCCAAGTCTAACATCCGTCTAGATACACCTCGGAAACATCCATGCAGGCAGACCTTGATGCTACTAGATTAACCTACAAATCAGAATCGACTTTTCCATTCAAAATATGAAATTCAGGTTTCCAGATACGTATGGTAGGCAGCAAAATGGTCCCCACATTTTCTACATTTTCATCTCTAGAATGGACAAGTGTTAGCTTGTGTGGAAGAAAGGACTGCCCAGATGCAACTAAAGTAACGATCATGGGACAGGCGATTATCTTGAGTTATCTAGATGGGGCCAACAAACCCAGTAAGGGTTTACATGTGAGGGATATAGGAAGATTCAACAGACAAAGGTCACACGACAAAAGAAACAAAGGTTAACATATTTGAGGAAGCAGCCACAGCCCAAGGAATGCAGGTAGCCTCTAGAAAATGAAAGAGGCAACAAAATAGATTTCTCCCCCTGGAGCTGTCAGGGACAACCAGCTCTGTGGCCATACTGTTAATTCAGTAAAAATGATCTTGGACTTGGCCTCTGGAACTCTAAAGTAACACATTAATGGGGTTTTTTGTTTGCTTGTTCAGTTGGTTGGTTTATTTTTGAAACTGATTCTTGCTATATATATACACAGTTCAGAGCGGCCTTTAACTTACTATGTAGCCCAGCCTGACTCTGAACCCTTCTTGCCTAATCCTCCTGAGGGCTGGGATTATAGGCGTGTGCTACCAGGCCAGACAATCTATTTGTGCTTGAGAATCAGTGTGTTGGTGACTTCCTATGGCAGCAAACTAATACCAGGTTACACTAATAATACCTGGTGTTATTGTAACACCAGAGTATCCTATTGTAAATAGAGGCCAAGCTCCAGGATCACACCACAAAAACTGAAGAGTTTTACCACTAAACATATATAGGAGAAAATTCAAAGGCCCGGCAAAAAGAATCAGTATGGCAAAGAGCAATAGGAAGGGCTTGGGGCCCTAAAAAGTGAGCCTGACTCTAACTGAAGGGAAGTGAGCCCAGCACACTGGCTCCTGGTTCTGGCAGGGCCCTCCATCTGCTACCAGGCCAGAATATGATGCAATGCCGCAGCTAGCAACAGGGAGAAGCAAGCAAGACCTCTGCTTTCTTTAAAGGAGATGACTGGTGGCCCCTTATACTGGCTCAGCTGGGTACTCTTAACCCTTTGTCTTCTAAGTGTGTACTCTTTAATAATGACTTATCTGGCCTGGGAGATTGCTCAGTAGAATAAGCGCTTCCCTGGCAAGCACAATGGGCCTGAGTTCAATCCCCGGTTCCTCTCAAAATAAATAAATAAAATAAAATAAAATAAAATAAAATAAAATAGTAATGACTTATCAACTATTATACTCTCTTTTAAAATGATTAAGGAGTCGGGGAGATGGCTCAGTAGAATAAGCACTTCTCTGGCAAGTGCAAGGGACTGAATTCAATCCCCAGTTCTGCCCCCCCAAAAAATAAATACATAAAAATAAATAAAATAAAAAAATAAATTAAACAAAAAATTAAGATGTCTTGAAAGCAAGTGCCAATATTTAATTATTTCCCCAGTCTTGCATAAATGTACCTATTAACCTGAGCAACAGATCTGATGATAAAAATGGATAGTATAATGACCAGTGTTATTTGTAACACAGACACTGTTGTATATTACCCTGTTCCTGTCTTCTTTCAATTTGTTTTTGCTTCTGTTTTTACTCTTCAAAATAAAATAAAACTTTTTAAAAATCCTATTTAATGTAAAGCTTTGAGTTCTTCCTGCAGCACCCCATTCGCTGGAGGAACACACATATATATTATAAGATCTTCCACAATTCTGTAGCCCCGGGTTTATAAATGCTTTTCCTATAAAATACATTGGGGCTGGGGAGAGGGCTCAGTAGAATTAGTGCTTGCCTGGCAAGCACAACAAGGGCCTGAGTTCAATTCCCAGTTCCACCAAAGGGGGGAAAAAAAAAAGTATATGAGCTCCTATAAAATAGATTGCAAACATTAACTCTTTTCTCATAAAAATTCCTCTAGAAACTATAGAACAAAAGACACATTTATCATCAATTGCTAGCTATTGAATTTGTATTTTCAAGAAGTAAGGATCTAGCTAAGCAACAAACATGTCCTGATCTGGTAAGGGGGAAAATTCAGCCTAAGGTTATGCTTCCTGTCAACAATGACAAGTGGGATTTTGTTTGAATACAGTAGGAGGCTACCTGATGTTTCTAATACATAAAACTTCAATCATTTTTCAAATATTCAGGAGAAAAAACCTTTTTAAAAATTAGGGACAAAAACTTCTCTCAATTTATCATCTTATGAGAGTCATGCTCAAGGACAGGATTCAAATTTGGGGTCAGACACAGAAGAATGACAAGCTCAAGGACAGCCTAGGCCATCCGGCAGGACCGCATCTCAAAATAAAAAGTGAGCTGGGATTCAGCCAAGGGTGGAGGCAGTGCTTCATGCCACCATCACCAAAGGACCTAAGCAACCAGCCAAACTAACAAGAAGGTAAACAAGCACATTACATGTGTGATCAGTTGCAAACATAAAGCTGCCTTTCAGACAGTGGTAATAGGATCATTTCTAAAATTGCTTTTATCAGCCAAGTAGTCTTTACACTCCCCACAAATCTAAGAATTCCATTAAAATATTGCTCATAGACTATCTCAGTTAAAGATGAATAGTGCAACATTTCTAACTACTCTACAAAGTGGGATGTTAAAAACATTAGTTGGGTAAAAAACTATGCTTATTCCTATTACTAACCGAAAAGAGCCATGAATCAAATACAAAATTGTATAAAAGAAATGTTTTTGTTGTTTTCAATGCTAAATAAATCTGACTGAGCTGGTGGTAAAGAGTTTTTCAGATGTTATGGTAACAATCCCACTAAAAACAACAGCAGCTAGCAATTAATGAGCATTTAAGCCAGCACTATAGCCATACCGTATGAGCTTGAATTACTTGAATTAAGCTGCTTCAGCTTAAGAACCACTATATGAAGACCTTAAATTACACCCATTTTACAGATATATACAGGGTTCTATATCCCTCTCAGGGTTGTGTCATCACTCAAGCAGTAGATATTACAATCAAACTTGATGAAGCTCTAAGGCAGCTTGGAAGCGAGGGAAGTGGTCACTCTCCTCCCACAATAAGTAGGGCTACCAGGGACACAGACATGCCATGTGATGTACTGAGAAGAAATCCCACTGCTCGCTCAGCATTGCCTCATCAAACCACTCATCCAGCATGGAACCTTCACTCACTACAGATGCTTCGCCCCTGGCCTGCCAAAGCGGGGATAGAGGGGAAGCAGTAACACAGGATGACTCCTGTTCTCCTGTAGCCTGGAACATCACTGTAAGCACATCTCTCAGTAAATCCCTCCTATCTGTCTGTAAATGTGGCTAGGAGGGACTTAGTCACAGAGCAGCTGCTAACATGCCTTCCTGGTGACACTCTAGAGGACAGGCTCTGTCACCTATGTGCCCCACATACCAGCTTATTCTTCAAAGTTGAGTTTTATATCCAAAACTTTCTTCTCTGGTATTTACCCAAATGCTTTAAAAATGCTTCATGTACGAGAACCAAATGTCAACTGGATATGACCATGGAGATCACGTATTTTTCTCTTTTCCTTCAATTTCTATTTCTCACAAGACACACAACAAATGAAACTGAATTCTCCAAATAGGAGGTGATGGGACTAGAACCAGTTCCCAAATTCTCAGGGCAATGCTGCCTTCAGAATGCTGAGCACCAGACACTGAGGTCTGCCCAAAGCTCACCAGCCCAGAACTAGAAGGTTAGTATTATAAATATCATTACATTTATAACAACAAATGCAAAGGACCCGGCAAATAGCTCAGCGAATTAAAGTGCCTGCAAGCAGGCACAGGGGTCGGGGGTTCAATCCCCAGGCCTGCTGTGCCAGCCCTGCACCCGGGGTGTGCTGAGATAGCAATTGACACTGGGTGTGGTGGCCCATGTCTGTAATCCCAGCTCCTGAGGGGCTGTAAACAGGCAGATCACTACAAGTCCAATCTAGTAACGAGACCCTGAACACCTTGTAGACTTTTCCCTAAAATAAACAACAACAATAACAACAGGAAAAAAGCAAAATAAATGCAACCCAATACTATAAAGTGTTAATCCTCCACAGTGCAGCTATGAATTTCAGGGTTTTTCCACAGGTAAAAAGCATTTCTAAAACCATAAAATGTGACCAATGTAAAAGCAACATGTAATCTTACAACCTCTATAAACAAGAATGGAATGAAAAATCTTGTAACTATATCCAGTGTACAACAAAAAGAGAGTGTCAATTAAAAGGATAAATACTTCTAGGTATTCTAAAACTTTCAACAGTAAAGCAACAAAAAGAAACAGGAAAAATTGCACATAATTTGACTGACCCCAGGAGTCTTGTTGCCAATTAAGTGGCTTTCACTGAGTCTTGCCTAAAACAAAAATACCATCTGTTGTACCTAAAACATTAAGATGTTCTATGTGCTTGTCAACTCAGAAATCACATCTGTAGCTATTTTCTGAAAAGACAGTGAAAGACATTATATTTACGGGTGACTGCATAAGGAATGATGTTCAATCAAAATGTAATTTTCATCTACAGGAAGAAAATTTCATTTCTCCACTGAACAAAGTGCTGTAACTTAGGAAGAACGTACAGCATATAAACAGAATGATTTTCGCCAAGAAAAAAAAAAAAAGGAAGACCTTAAAAGTTAACACAGTAAAATAAGGTTATTTTGTTGTTAAAGACAGAAATGCCAAATACATTCGTATTCAATCTGCGTAACTCTGTGGACAAATGAAATCCTGGAAAACAAGGTTTCCAGGTGAATAGAGGAGAAAACAACAACTATTTATTGGTACTACATCTCTGCATTATAGTGAGCTGACATATAATTGGTAAAAACAGGAAAACAACAAAATATCAACCACATCCTATTTTCAAAAGACTTTTAGAAACAATACTGGTCCTTGGAAAGATTCCCTATTATACAATCCAATGAACCAACTGGAGATACAAAACACCAAAGGAAACATCACTCACAATGAATGTAAACACAATGTCACAAGGGAAGAAAAACACACAAACCAACCAACTACCTACATTACTTTGAATGTTTTCAGTGTCTATAACAAATCTGAAACCCAGGTATACCTTCCTTTGAAAGGTAGCCCAAATTCACATGTAATTTTCTTGTATCTAAAAAAATAAAAATAAAAAAATAATATATATATATATATATATATATATATATATATATATATATATATAGCTACTCTGCAAATAAGGAGGAAAAAAAAAAAAAGTCCAAAGGCTCTATTTAAAATTTTTTCTTTTACCACAAAGTTGTGAAGTGCTCTGCAGTCCAAGATGGGCTTGAAGCCCTCCCTGCCTTTTTCAGGATCAGGATACCTTCACTAAAATCCTTTTCCTTGTTCCTCTTGTAGGGCACGCTTTATTAATCTGCATTTAGAAGGAAACAAAAATCTGGTTCAGAAGAGTGGAAGACTTTGAAATATGCCACATCACTTTAGTCTATGGTCTGAACTGCTTTCAATTAATTAGTTTTATGTTAGCAATTTCAGAAGACATGATGGACACCAGAAGTAGTCCCAAGGAAGGTAGAAATTGGACAGACAAATTTTCAATAAGCTAGGAAAAAAAAAACAAAACAAAACTAAGGACTCTCTCTCTCAGGTCATCATTATAACTCCATCTAACCCAATTAAAAGCACTAAAAATCACTCATACCCCAGACAGTTCATTTCTTTAAAGTTTCACAGTATGTTATATAACTTCAGCTCATGAGTAAAAGAAACCCGGTACTTCAACACAAGCAGAACAGTTCAAAATTTACAAAGTCTGGCAGATTAAATCTGACATCAAAATTAAGTATCCTTTGATACAACCCAAACTCCTTCTCAAAGGTTTTCTTAATTCTATTAAATTGACTCTAAATGTCTTAAGTACAAATTATTAGACTCCTTCCTGCATTCTAGATGGTAGCCCTCATGGTAATTTATATTATAAGGTGTCAAACTAACAAGAGAAAGAGAGAGAGAGAGAGACAGAGAGAGAGAGAGAGAGAGAGAGAGAGAGAGAGAGAGACTGATTGATTGATTATGGTCACTTGGTCACTGATGGAGTCATTACAAGATGTTCCAAGCCTGAAGGTAAATCTCTTGAATACCATCATGCAAACTGCACAGCTAAGGTACACTGTATAATAATCTGACAATAAACTAGAAACACATAGCTGGTTAAGAAAGTTTGATTTAAAATGTAACAATACAAAGATAATTAAAACATATCCTAGCCAGCCCATTTAGCAGGTGTTCTCTGAACACTTAACTACTCTGCCATTGCTTTTGAACAAATAAAACTTAAAACCATCATTTTAAATGCAATCTGTTTAATCACTCCCACAAATAAAATCTAAAATAATTTTGTGCCTAGGTACAAAATCACAGCAGACTCAGTACAAGTTCTTGAAAAGGAAGATGCTTTTAAAACACCAATGAGATTGACAAGAATGATTTAAGATACTACAAAGCCTTGGAAGCACTAAGAAGGCAAACCTCAAACTGTACATCACTTTAAAATCAATGTAAGAGACTGACCGTAGCCTACTAACATTTTCTACATGACAGTGAAAGTGAACTTAATATGCGATTATATTACTTCAGGCCACCTGTCACAAATCTCAAGCTGCCTGATGGGAGAACTGTAGGAAATACTTTGGGAGGTACAAAAATGGAATAAGAAGTGAAATACAAAACAAAAGGAAACAACGGATTCTTGTGAGCAAGCACAGGACCCAGGAGGGAAGCCAGTTACAGCAGCTAGAACTATGGTAAAGATTCTCCCAGCTTAAAGTTGATTCCTGAGCACCTCGGGCTTAGGGGTTGTGGTGCAGCGCCACCAATGAGAAATAATTTCTTCCAACTAGGACACTTTTCTACAGACTTTTCAGACAGCAGAAAAGCTCGGGCACCCACTCAGGTCAGAGTTACTACCTGATGCCACTCGGACACAAATGTGGCTTCTGCTGTCCTGTGTCCTTTCTAGGAATCTATGTACGTTAAATAATTCCATATTTTCCCCAAACTACTGCTCTACAGATACATGACCTCCAATTCGTAGAATTCAAACAGCGATGAAAACTCAAACATTTTTGGTAATCCATTTGTTGGCAAAGCCTAAAATGAACTGACATAAAGCTATATAGAATCTTTCCTTCCTTCATTCGATTTGAATGTGTAGAAATTTTTAAACAGACCTTTATAGCATTATCAGACACACAGACACACACACACACACAAATTTTCCTAAAATTAAAAAATTATGAGTTCACAAATGTATCTACCAGGGCCAGGGAGATGGCTCAGTGGAATAAGTGCTTCCCTGGTAAGCGCAAGGGCCTTAGTTCAATCCTTGGTTCTGTCAAAAAACAAAAATAAAAACAAATATATCTACCCCTGAAGATTTTAGGTAAGGCACTTTAGTCTGGTTCTTAGAGGCAGTCTGCACAATAGATTTTAAGTCATATACTATTGGAAAAGAGACCCTTCTGTGGGACTCTACAGGAGACAAAAATCAAGAAATGAGAGGATCAAGAAACCTTATGTAGCACAGTGCTACATAAGACAGGGATTCAAAATCTGTTTAAAAATTATAAATGACATGGTTTTTCTACTTGACTAATAAGTCATAACACCAAGTTTTAAAGATATTTGTAACACAGAGAGATACAATAAATATCCTTTGGTTTAGTTAAAGCACCTAAGTCATAGATGCTGCTGGTTGCTTAACGAAGCATTACTTTTTAAAGGACTGACAGAAATCCAGACCCATACAGTCCTACTGTGAAAAGGAAATGCTAAAACTCTGATTTTTCCAGCTAGGAGTGCCCATTTGACATAGGTCATAATGAAATGTAATTATAATCCTAGTAAGTGGAGATTCTGAGACCGCTCTAGTGTCCCCATTCCAACCAAAGACTCAACCTCCCTCAGGGAGGCAAAGAAGGCGAGACAGGAGCCACACTGAGTTTACAAGAATAGTAACTACAGGCCGAGAATGTCAGAGGTGGAAGGTTACAGCAGCTTGGGCCAATGGCGACAGCACAGAACATCGTACAAGCCCTCAGCTGTCAACTATGGAACTTGCTTACAAGCAACTTTAGCTAGGGTAAATATTTAGCTCAGTGGTACAGTGCCTGCCTGAAAAGCATGAGGTTCTGAGTTCAATTTCTGGTTCCCCTCCCAAAGAAACTTATAAGAAGATACATCAAATTCAAAATGTTTCTAAATTTTAAAAAAATATTCTCACCAGGATTCATTATTGTGGGCAAACTTCATCTAGTCATCAATCATAATATTTACCCTCTTCCTCATCTTTTAGTTATTAACTTAGTAAACACTTATCTACTAAGCACTTCTTCCATATTTCACTGAATTAGCCATAATTTCTTTAATTCACAAACATTATCTTGACTTTCTCCATGGATCTTTAAGACAGATTTAATAAAAACTGAAGCTAAAGCATCAGACTTATCAATCCCATGATCCCCTTATTACAGAAAGACTGGTGGAGGTAGTTTTTCTATTTTTACACTTTATGTAAAGTGTTTAAAATGCAGAATATTTGATCAACCCATTACTGATATAAAGATATCTGTTCATTGCTTCTCAGCCTTTTGGCTAAGATCAAGTATAGTATCTGTTATCAGTTTAGTATTTGTCCACATGCTAAAGACACCCAGCATAGTGGACAAAGTTCTCTGCCTCTGTATTGGATTATTTCTGCACGATGGATTTCCTCCTCAGCTCAAGTGCTCCTGGCACATACACTAGGCTCCCTTTTTGCCAAGCTACTGGGTGCCACATTAGTATGATGAGTGTGGTCCGTTCCGCACTGCTCCAGGCTTACGGTCGGTCTCTTCAGATGAACACTGTACAATACAAAATGTGGCGCATGTTCAGCTTTTTAAATTTTTACAGCAAAAGACCCGTGCCCGCTAATGCCTCAAACACTCCCCTCCTCCTCTGAACACACTCATCCCATTGTCTTTATCTCTTTGTCAAGCAGTTCTGGAAGCCAACTGTAGGAAGTATCTTTTGGTTGTACTGTGATGCCTGCCTTGAAATTTTCAATCCGTTCAAAACATTTAACTTTCAGGATCATTTTGGCTTTGAGGAGCAATCAAGAAGTTGTGCAGTGTCAGATCCAGAAAACAAGTGGGACGAAGACACACTGCAGCGTGCTCGGGAGCCTCCTCGGCAGCTGGGCGGCATTTGGCAGCAGTACAGGCCGCATCTTCCGTCAGACCTCACAAATGCCAGAAGGAGGACTTCCAGACCTACTGCAGAGTGGTGAGAAGGACGGAACAGGAGTGTTTGAGTGGCATTAAGAGCAATGTCTTTTTTACTGTATACATTTTTAAAATCACTGTAAATTCTAAATGCACCTTGTGCATGTGCTGAGTGGGGGAGAACTGTGGATAAACAAACATGAACAAAGATAAGAGTGACATCTACACCAATCTTAGCAAATTTCTAGGAGATGTGATCTTAGCAAGTTTCCAGAATATGTAACATTTAGGCTGAGTCATAAAGGACAATCAAGAATTAATCTCTGGCCTGCCATGCAGGGCCCCACCCCCAGGGCACACTGAGACAAGAGGGAGACTGGGCATGATGGTGCACGCCTGCAATCTCAGCACTTGGGAGGCTGAAAACAGGAAGATCACTGTGAGTCTCATCTGTGTAATGAGACCCTGTAGACCTGTACTAAATACCTTAAAAAAAAAAAAAAAAGAATTAATCAGGTAAATGGTATAGGTATGCATGTCTGTACACTTGTGTATGCTTGGAGTTATTAAAAGTTTTCTTTCTAGTTATTAGATCAGCAGGTAAGAACACAGCATGTTGGGGAATGCATACATTAAGGGGCTAAAGCACATAGGGCAGCCAATGGTGACTGAAAATTCTAGAGACTAAAATGCAGATGCATTGGCTACATTAGATAGTCTGCAGCTTCCATACAGGACAATAGAAAACTCATGAGTTTGGAACTAAGGAATTCCAACACCATTATCACTTGAGTGAGTACTAGATGCTAGACTTGGCTATGTCATTTACAGAATTTTATTTAATATTAAAGCATGAGTCAGGGACATCAGTCATGGGACCATTGCCACCACACAGAAGAGAGAAGGCGGCAACTTCAGTGATGCCAAAGGTGGAGAGAAGGTGACAGCTTAAGACATGTTTACAAAGTAGCATGGAGGGGCTAGGGAGATGACTCAGTGGGATAAGTGTTTCCCAGGCAAGCACAAGGGCCTGAGTTCAATCCCTGGTTCCACCACAAAAAAAAAAAAAAAAAAGGAAATGATCCATGATCCTCACAGCTTTATTCTTGTTTTATTGCTTGTTTTCCAAAACAATATACTTTTGAAAGTGAAAGGAACCACTAATAAATAGCTGTATTCATGGTTGATCTACCGATAAAGAGCGTGGGACCACAGAACAGATTTAGGTGGAGAGAAAGAGGTCAATGGGACAAGGATGAGATGATTCTCATCAGAGATAGCCATTTGAGGAGTTAGCATTATACCAACAGTAAATGAAGGCAATAAATGCAACGTATCCCTCTTACCAGAATCTTCCATCTGTTCAAACTGCCTGAGGCAGAAATTATTGAGCTCTCCTACAGGTTCCTACCTAGCTACTGCTTCCGGATGTTAACACAGTCTGAGCTAACAGACCAATGATAGTGTGTATAAACCCCCTTCCCATCTTAAGAGTTCTTAAAGTCTATGATAATGCTTTTGTTTTCACTGTGCTGTTAGTTCCAATGCCCTCTGAATTGTTCAGTTTTGAATTCTTAATTGTGATGTATCTAATGGCATACAGAATTGACATTGTCAGTGTTTTTTCTTTTTTTAAAACTGCTGCTCTGGAATAGTCATTGTAACTAACGGTTTTTATTAACTGGCTCTTTCATAAACATCACCAAAAAGGAGTTACACAACTGTTTTTGGTGTTGCTTTTCAAAATTTTTTGCTTAATATTTTTTTCATATGGGGTTTATTTTGTGTGTGTTCTGCTTTAGCTTCCACAGTATTTTATGTTGTGTTGTCAAAGTTTCTCACATCAATGGTTGCTTCATAAAAATATCTAACTTTGTTTTACTGCTAGATCTATAATTAAATTGAATCTCCCTGTCTTCTCTCATCTCTTTTACAGTGCTTTCCTTTCTGTTCTTTACTTTTCCTTCATATCTTCCTCTCTTTGTTCTTCCTCTTTTAAACCTATATTATTACTCTTAATCTGATTATCATTAAATTCTTTATAGCCTATCTAATTTTTTATGTATTTGGTACAGGGTCTCAATACACAGCTCAGACTCCTAGTGATTCTCTTGCTTCAGCCTCCCCAGCACTGGAATTACAGGTGTGCACCAATATGCCTGGTCTCTGTTGCTGGCTCAGTGTGCCCAGGGCGGGGCTGAGAGGGCATATGGTGCCTGGGACCAAACTCAGGTCCCTGTGCTTGCTGCTAAGCTATCTCCATGGCCTTATAGCCTATTTTACATTATTATTCCCCTTATCTCTGCCTGAATCACTGAAAGAATAGAAATCTTTTAAAACAAGTTCTTAATTAGATGATAATATATGTTTTGTTTCTTAGATTATTATTGTTTTCCCTCTAAGCAGTGCTAGGCGCTGAATCTAGCATTAGAACCAGATTCAGTGGGCAGTCCACATAACATGGTGTCATCCACAACCAAGAGAAGATCCTAAAAGACCCTCTTATCACAGTGGTAGAACGGTGAGCACTACTCATCTGCAGGCTCAGTGTACAGTCTACATGCCTCTAAATACGTGCAAGTCCCCAAGAGCTGATTCTACAGATACCAAAGAGGATGAAATTCCAGACAAAAGAATAAAAAACAGTTAAAATGATCAATGAGAGCAAAGAAGAGACAAATAAGCAGCTGAACAATTCAATTACTAAAATGACCGACGAGCTCAAAAACAATACAAATAAGCAGCTGAATGAATTAAGAAGGACAATGCAGGATGTGAAAGAACACTTTAGTAAAAAGATGTTCTAAAAAGGAATCAAGCAGAAATTATGGAACTGAAATTTCAATTAGTAAAATAAAACCTCAAAAGTCTGGGCAGTATACAGGATGACTCATAAGAAAGAATATTAGACAATAACAAAGAAAAGAAGAAAGAGTGAACAGAATATTCAAAATCTCTTGGTAACTCTCAAAGAACAAGTTTATGGTGAACTGGCTTCAAAGATGGTAAGGAAATACAGGCTAATGCCATAGGCTATTAGCTAAAAGTATTACAGCAAATTTTGAGAACTCTAGGGAATGATGTCCAATTAATAGACTACTCAAAATCTCTTGGTAATTCTCACAGAACAAACTCAAGATAAACTGGCTTCAAAGATTGTAAGGCTATTAATATGGACTAATGGTTCAGATTACCAATTAAATGAAATTATTGCAGCAAATTTCCAAACTCTCGGGAATGATGCCCAAGTAATACTGGGGTTCAAAAAGACAAACAGAAAAAAAAAAAAAAGAACCCTTCAAGATGCATCCAAATCAAAAGGCCAAAAGGTTCAAAAAAAAAAAAAGACATTGAAAGTTGTCAGAGAAATGTGAAATCAGTTAGATCAAACTTATCCAAATAATGGCATATTTCTCAAAGGCCAGGAGAAGCAGGAATGATGTATTTCTAACTCTGAAAGAATGTTACTGCCAAGCCAGATTAGTATATCCTAAAAACCTTTCAAAATTAAAGGAAAAATAAAGGCCTTCCATGGTAAATCTAAACTAAGGAAACTCATGACCACTAGCCGCATTGCAGAAAATACTTAAGGGAATGTAAAACAGAAACATGGAAGATAATCTCAACCCCAAGAGCAAGTGATAAAACAAATCTCACTGAAAGAATAGGTGAGAGCTCTATATAAATTAAACAACAAAATAACAACAACAACAAAAAAGACGAGGTAACAATAATTAGTATATTCCTTTTAACAACTCAGTATAAATGGTGTTCATTCTTCAATTAAATGATGCAAAGTAGCACAGTGGATATAGAACAAGATCCATCTGTATGTTGCCAAGAGAAGCATCACAAGTCCAAAGATATACACACCCTGAAAGTATTAGGATAGAAAATGATATTCCAATCACCTGGGGCTCAAAAGCAAGAAGGAGTAGTATAGTCAGTTCCCAGCAACATAAAACAAAAATGGAGGGGGGGGAGGGGGAAGGAGAAGGGGAAGGGGAAGGAGAGCTGAAGAGAACGGAAGGCAGCTATGCTAACCACTATACCACCAATGCTCTGGCGAACTGAAGAGAAGGGGAAAGGAAGGAGGAGGAGCAGGAGCAGGAAAAGGAGGAGAAGGAGGAGGAAAAATGGAAGGAGGAGGAGGAGATGAGGATGAGCATGACTACGATGATGATGACTGTTAAGACAGGGAGAGGAAGGGAAAGCGGAGGAAGAGGGGTAAAGAGAGGGGAGGGGGGAAGGGAAGGGAAGGAAGAGGAGGAGGAAGACTTCAGCACCTCTAGTGTAGATGCGTTACTATCCACCCTACAATCTTTTCTCGCCCCACTTCTCCATTGTCCATATCATCTTGTTATTTTTTTATGAAGTCTTTTACTCTGTTACTTATTTCTTAGAGGTCATGATGTCCACCTTTGAAAGGAAGGAAGAGGAAGAAAAGGAGAAGGAGGAGAGGAGGAGGAGGAGAACACATTGTTCTGTATCACACAGTATGTGTCTCCACACAGGGTACCCTTATATGTTCTTTTCCTTTTTAATTGAACTAAGTAACCAAAGTGACAGAAAAAAAGCGTAACCCCTTTCATTTACACTGCCCAGAACTTAGCCTTCGCTAACCAGAAGGATAAGTTGAATTCAGATGCCATTCTGCCTTTGATCGCTGCCGCTGCTGCACACTTTGCCATCCACACACCATCTCGTGGACTCATTTCATCCAGTTTAACATCACTGACTTGCTCTTCTACACAACCAGCTTTGCTCTTCAGTACCTCTAGTGTAGATGTGCTGTTTCCACTCTATAATCTTTTCTTGTCTCATTTTTCTATTTTCCATATCACCTTGTTAATTTTTATTTCAGTCTTTTTACTTCTGTTACATATTTCCTGGAGGTCACGATTCTCCAGCTTTGAGAAGTCCAAACCTTTCCTCCCTTCCTCTAAATCATTTCAAGAGGCAAACTGTTCTTCTGACTCTTCATGCTACTGAATTTTTTGATCATTCTGTAGAATTTTCCTTGTATCCTATGGATTACTTTCTATTAACCTCAGAAATGTATTCCCACCCAAACCTCATGTCTGCTACAGGTGCCCTTCATTTTTTAAAAAACTTACTTTGGTATTAGCTGAAGTCTATCTTTTGCCTAGAATTTGTTTATCAGACAAATATTTACTGAACACCTACGGGTATTTCCCAGAGTGTTTATACATAAAATGGTCTTCTGCATTTATTGAATTCATATTTTAACATGAGAGATGAGCAACAAGAAAAGCAAACAAACCAGTTTGTTAACATCATGAAGGACAGAAAGAGGGTACAGTAAAAGAAAACAGGGATTAATAATACAATCAATGGGGAACCAGGGAGATGGCTCAGTGGAATAAGCACTTCTCTGGCAACCACAAGGGCCTGAGTTCAATCCCAGTTCCACACACACACACACACACACACACACACATAAATAAAATAAAATAAAATAATAATACTGATATAATCAATGCACGGATCCACCCGGCCTGCAAGTTCCCCAAAGGCTAGCATCCAAGATGACTGGGCCTGACTGACATTCTGCCTTCTCCATTAAGGAAGGGCTTCTCTCTTGAACAAAGTCTATGACAGGAATCCTGTGATCCCCGGCCCACTGTACACCATTAGCAAATTTCCTAAGCAAACATTTCCCTAGATCAGTGATCTACCTACAGGCTGTCCCTACTGATTTCTAACTACTTTATGTGTGGAAGATTCAGTCTCCAAATTGGTTGCCCAATTTGCAGGAAAAGCTCTCTGGTCAACATGATGAAGGCTGGCAGCAGATCTATTAAATAAGAGAGTTAAAGTAGATCAAAAACTGAAACTTAGGGCAGGAAGCCATTTACGTAAACAGCACACTAGCTGAGCTGTAATGAATGAATTAACAGATACAGCAGCAAAGGAACAACAGCAGAAAGGTATAGAGGAAATCAGATGAAAAGTAATTCCCCACATTAAAAAAGAAGTATCTGAATACATAGTATCTGAAATAAAGAATCCGTTCCAGAAACATTGAGTAGAAAATGCTCAACCAGAACAAGTGCAGAGAGCACTATTCCAGCTGAAACGTATGAATTAACAGCATCTGAAGCAAAGACACAACAGCAGAAAGGTCATGAGGAACTCAAAACAGAAATAATTTATGAAATCAAAAAACAATTCTTTGAAAAAAAAAAAAGAATTCTTTGAAATAATAGCATCTAAAATACAGAAACAAGTCCGGAAATATACAGAGGAAACCCAATCTGGAAGAAACACAGCAGGAAAAGAATAACTACCTCTAAAGAAGACATGGAAATAAAAATTGAGGAGATCAGAAATGTGATGGATTCCTTGAATGAGCAATACAGAAAAGAAACAGAATGCATGAAACACAGTCAAAGAGATATAGAAGAACTAAAAATATCAATCACAAGTCTACAAAACTGTTTGAGTGAAAGTGAAGACAGAGTTTCAGATCTTGAAGATGCTGGTGTGGCTAGTGAAAAGGTGAGGAAGGATCTCTTAAAAACAACAAGAATGGAGGAAAGAATAATCCATCACCTGCAAGATGATGCCAGGACGAATAATATGAGAATAATTGGTATCAATGAAAATGAAGGAGTCAATACAAATGACATAAAAACATTTTGGGGAGATGTAATCGCAGAAATCTTCCCAAATATGAGGAAACAATTCAACATTCAGGTCACTGAAGCATACAGAACACCAAATAACTTCAACCCAAGTAAAAACACACCGAGACATATAATAGTTAAGATCCCAGAAATCCAACACAAAAATAATGTACTGAAAGCTGCCAGAGAGAAAAAGCAGATCACATTCAAAGGAAAACCCATCAGAACTACAGCCAACTTCTCTACACAAACAATGAAGGCAAGGAGAGCATGAACCACAGTTCTTCAAGTCCTACACGAAAAAAAATTCTAGCCCAGACTATTATACCCTGCAAAACTTTCTTTCAAGTTTGATGGAGAAATGAAATACTTCCACAACAAAGAACGACTAAAGAATTTCATGATGACCAAGCCATCCCTTCACAGGCTGCTGAGAGATGCTCTAGAGAGAGACCACAATGAGCAGAACTCCACAAATGAGAATGGAAGGCACCCACTAAACAGGACAGACAAACACAAGATACAAAGGAGTAAAGAACAGCAGGTAAATATCGTGAGAAACATAAGTCAACACATTTCAATTATGTGTTTCTCTATTTCAGATGGTATGATTTCAAAGAACTCTTTTTTTTCAAAGAATGTAAATGGACTCAACTCACCAATTAACAGAAATAGACTGGCACAGTGGATTAGGAAACAAAATCCAACAATATGCTGTATACAAGAAACACACTTAACTCAAAAGGACCTTCATAGGTTCAAAGTCAAGGGATGGAAAACAACACTACATGCCCCAGCATCTCAGAAAAAAGCAGGAGCAGCAATTCTGTTTTCAGACAGTCTCAACTTCAAACCAAGAAGGATGAAATGACACAAAGAAGGCCACTATATATTGGTCAGGGGAAAAATTCAAGAACAAGAAGTAACACTCATAAATATCTATACACCAAACATAGGAGCACCCAACTATGTAAGACAAATCTCAATGGACATGAAAAAGCTAATATCTAAGACCACAATCTTAACAGGAGACCTTAACACACCCTTATCTCAAAAAGTAGATCAACCAGACAAAAAATTAGCAAGGAAGTAGCAGTACTGAACCAGAGCTTGGAACAAATGGAACTGGTGGACATATACAGTGTTCCACCCAACCACAGCTAACTACACATTTTTTTCAGCTGCACACGGGTCATTTTCCAAAATAGACCACATACTAGTCCAGAGGTCATGCCTAAGTATATGCAAGAAAACAGAAATTATCCCATGCATATTATCTGGCCACAGTGCAATGAAACTGGAAATAAATGACAAAAGAAACCAGAAAAACCCGCTAAATTCATGGAAACTAAACAACACCCTACTCAGCAATCAATGGGTCACAGAAGAAATTAAACAAGAAATTCAACAATATCTACAATTCAATGAAAATTCAAGCACAACTTACCAGAATTTATGGGATGTGATGAAAGCAGTTCTTAGAGGGAAAATTGTAACTATGAACTCACACATTAGGAAAACAGAATGGGAACAAATTAGCACCCTAATGTTGCACCTCTGACAACTAGAAAAAGAAGAGCAAATGAAACCCAGAGCGCAAAGACGGGAAGAAATCATAAAGACTAGAGTAGAAATTAATTCAACTGAGATGAAGAAAACAGTTCAAAGAATACACAAATCAAAAAGTTGGTTCTTCGAAAGACTAAATAAAGTTGATAAGCCTCTGGCCAACCTCATCAAAAAGAGGCCAGAGAAAATTCAAGTACATGCAATAAGGAATGAAAAGGGTGAAATCACCACAGACCCAGTGGAAATTCAGAAGATTATCAATAGTTACTTCGAGAATCTTTACGCTCACAGAATAGAAGACAAGGAAGAAATGGACAAATTCTTCCAAAGGCACAAATTACCAAAACTGAATCAGGAAGATATAACAACTCTCAATAAGCCAATAACAGCCAATGAAATACAAAACGTAATAAAAAGCCTACCGACAAAGAGAAGCCCAGGTCCTGATGGATTCAGAGCTGAATTCTACAAGAAATTTATAGAAGATATAATCCCCACACTCCACAAACTCTTCAATGAAATTGAAAAGGAAGCAGTCCTCCCAAAGTCATTTCTGGAAGCAAGTATAATACTGATTCTAAAACAGGGAAAGACACAACCAAAAAGGAGAACTACAAGCCAATCTCCCTCATGAACATAGACACAAAAATACTCAGAAAATCATCAAGAAGATCATACACCATGACCAGGTAGGATTCATCCCAGAGATGCAAGGATGGTTCAATATTCAAAAATCTATAAATGTAATACACTATATTAATAGACTGAAATCTAAAAACCACATGATCATTTCAATTGATGTAGAGAAAGCTTTTGACAAAGTCCCACACTCATTCATGTTCAAGGTCCTACAGAAAATTGGAATAGATGGACTCTACCTTAACTTGATAAAAGCCATCTATGATAACCCAAAAGGTAATATAATCCTAAATGGGGAAAAACTGAAATCTTTTACTCTTAAATCAGGTACAACACAAGGATATCTGTCTTCTATCACCCCTCCTATTCAATATAGTCTTGGAATCCTTAGCAACAGCCATTAGAAAAGAGGGAGAAATAAAGGGAGTAAGAATAGGTACAGAAGAAGTTAAATTATCACTATTTGCAGATGACATGATACTTTACTGGGAAGACCCCAAAAATTCCACCAAGAAACTAGTAGAACTGATATGGAAATTCAGAAGCATCGCAGGATACCAAATCAATACTCAAAAGTCAATAGCATTCCGCTACACAGATAACAAGTACACCATTTAGGTAAACATGTTCTTTCCTCAACATTTTACTTTACTATACAGAACTGTGCACCACACGCTTATCTACTCATGTTTCAGCAAAGTCTGCCTTGATCCTGAGGCCACAACTGGTGTTTTATGTTGCATTTTCTTTGTCTTAATGAGGTGGAGGATAAATCATCTGTAATTGTAAGCTTGGGTTTCTCTACAATAAAGCAAGATAAACTTGCAAATATCAACAAATCTGAGTGCAGATACATCTATGTTTTTATGACTTCTAATATTTCAGTCATCTCATCAATATTTATCAGTGGCATGCCTCTGTTGAGTGTTTGCAAAGCAGTCAATTTTGTTTTTTAATGTGATTCATCAGCTTAGTAAAATATTAATCAAATTATGACAGAAAAAAAATAAACACCTAGTTTAGGAATAAATAACTGATTCAGATAATTAAACAACTGAAAGATGTGAAGGAAAAAATGTATTATACAAGCCTATGAGCTGTCAAAATTACGGAATAGAAATTCACACAGTTAACTTAATTAAGTACAAACTTCAGGTAGAAAGGGAAAAACAGAAAATTCATTATTCCATTTATTTTATCGTGAGAGGTGTTGAGATAGGGTCTCCTTTTTAGTTTAGTATGGCCTTGAACTCACTATGTAGCTCAGGCTGACCTCGAACTTCTAACGATACACCTACCTCTGATCCCTTGATGCTAGGATCACAGGCATGCCCATCTGACATAGAAATAGAAACAAAAAAGTTTAAAAAGGAATTGCTACCAATGTTCAGTAACCATCTTAGAAAGTAGCAGAACTTCTGTCCACTTTTCTAATTGACAGAGGACCAAACTTTTAAATCCTTATGGGTAAAACATTATGAAAATGAAGAATTCTCCATATTTCCTTCTAGAAACTTATGTGCTATCTTTAGGTATTTCTGTTTATAACTAATCAACAAACAATCACATTTTTAGTCCAGTTCAACCAGCACTATAATTGACAGATGTCCTAGATTGTAGAACTAGGTTGAATATCAAACCAAGAGTTTGGTGTTCCTATGACTTTTTCTATATTTTCATCTGAGCTATAATAGGAAATTCTAAGTCAGTCTCAGGGTCTGTAGTCAGCCATTATATAAAATGGAATAGGTGATTTCTTCTAAATCAACGTAAACTGAAACAGTATTTAGTCAATTAACACTCATCATACCTGATATTATAAAGCACATAGAGTCGATAGGGGTAAGGAGAAAATTAGAGGGAAAGATGTACTCTTTCCTCCACACTTCTTGCCCAAAAGGCTCTTACTTCCCTGTAAAATTAGGGAAATGTAAGCCTGTAAATGATTAAAGTGACAAACAGCAAGTAATCATGACTGCCAACGTAGGATCCCTCCAAAACTACCTCAAAACATTAGTGAATGCAAATAACTTTTAGCATAAAACATCATTTCCAGTTCCTTTAAAGACTTATATTTCATAAACTAGTCTATTCAATCCTTGGGTAAAGTAGTCTTTCTACAAATATTCAACACATTGAAGATAAGACGGAACACATTCATAGAGAACCAGTTGAACTATTACTTTAAAAAGTGGAAGTTAGTGAAACAATGTATGTAGCTATAATATAGGTGAAAATATATAAATACCTTTTATAAGCAAGTGATGCCTAAACAGGAAAGCATTACACAGCAGAGGTTAGGATCTCATACCTTAAATCCAACATAAATCTACAAATATACTGTGCTACCAATGCCCAGGTAGATCCAGACTACATTAATTCAGTTTTTGTGTTTCTAAGAGTCCTCAGCGCTATGTTAGCAACTTCCGATCAAAAGAAAATTTCCAACCCAACTTTAAAAGCCAAAAAGATATTTCAAATGTTATGAGAATTTAAAAACATCTGTGGAGGCTCTGGGGTGTCAAATCTTAGTCATATCATGTTTTCTATTACTGCCCTGAATTCCCTTAGTATAACTTTAAAATACAGCCCACTGTCTTCAAGAAAGACTCTTTAGTCTAACTGATCCCCAAAACACTTGTCTTTTTGTTAAGCAATGTGAAGGAAATTTCTGAGTACTTTCCAGAATATGACTGGAGCTTAGAACCATTATAATCTACAAAGAATAAGTGCAATTATCATTCTTAACACTTTTCCATCAAACGTAAGGCAAGTTCCATCCGAAAATTTAGAACTCTTCTCACCAGGCTACAGAGCTAACTGTATTTAGATATATTCTCAGATATATTTTTGCTTTGTACCAAAATACTTAATGATATAACACATTTAAAAATCATTTGAAGCTTAACATTCCATTATACCAGTAATAATTAATGCCAGAAAAGTACTTAAAATAGCAATATAAAAAAACAAAAAAATAGAGAATCAACCAATCCTCTACGTATATAACAACAAAAATACCTATGTGTAAAAGCTGATCTCAGGAGGTAACCAATTCAGCTACTGGGGAGTTTCTGTTGTACTACCTCACTCTGAAGAATCCCCTAAAATGCAATCTTATTAATGTTAATTTTATAAGACTATCAATAATAGTTAGATGAAAACTAAAATTTTTCAGCTCTTACGACCTGAAATGAGTAGTTACACAAATTCAAAGATCTACTAAACTATTCTTTATTTGTAGTGCTTCATTAAGAAGCACTCTGCATACAACTTCCAAATATTAAAGAACTAGGGAGAAGAAACATTAAAGAACTGAGATAAGACACTGTCACACAAAATGTTACAATTTATGTATATCTTGTCCTTGAAGTTCAGTACTCTCTTTAGTCAATAATTAAAACTATTTCAACAAATCTTTCTACTGAATCCTTACCATGTTGAGTATAACAGCATAGGTGGTACATGGTAGGAAATAAGTGAATGTAATAGTTCCTGCCCCCAAAGGAGTTCACAAGGTAGAAAGATTGACTTCAAATAATTATACTGACACAAATAAGCCAATCTCAACTACTGCCCACATGAGTAAGTTTTATTTTGGACCTCATTAAATGAGCTGACAGGTAAGACTTTTAGCAGATGCTTAGGTCATAAAGACTTTCCTTTGTTCAGAGATTAATGTCACTGTCACTGAAGAGAGTTGGTCACCTTGTGAGTAGGTCATGACACATCCAGAGTGGTCCCCTCCCCACTCTGGATGTCCCACTGTGCCACCTCCCCCAAGGGATGACAACCACCAGGCCCTTGCCACATACCACCCCATCCTCATCACTGACTTCCAGGCTCCAAACCACAGGCCAGCCAAATGTGTTCTGTATAAATCACCCAGGCCGGTATCATATTACAGCAACATAAGTGAAATAAGACCAAAAATGCTAATCAAAAATTAATTTTCAGATTTATAGAAGTTACCATTTGATTAGGTACTTCATGGCATTTCGAATTATTCCACCTTACAGAAAAAGATTCTTTGCAAACTATCAGTTCACAAGGGTTCCTAGTCTATGTTATGGCAAAGTTTATTCCTGTCCTTCCTGAACAGATGGAATATTGAAAAAAGGACTATTTTCTTTTCCTGTCTTACATTTTTACTCAGCACCATCTAAGTCCCTAATTTTGCAAATCTTTATATTAAGGAGTTTTGGGGTTTTTTACCAAAAGATTATGAATGTAGAGAAACATCTTTTTTACACTGGAGGAGCACTTATCACATGTTCAAGGTAGCCTAATTTTAACTCTTACTTGTACCTGCATTTGACACAAAAGCTATGAATTCACACACTGGGTAGCTGACATATCCTTATGAACTAAATTAAGCACATGGATACATATAAATGTCATTTGCAGCAGATTAGATATATTTTTAAATACATTCTGTTATGTTATACCTATAAGTAATGTTACCAACAGCATGATCAAATTCATTTAATGTATTATTTAAAATATTTGAGTTTAGATCAGTATTTCTTGATCTTTTATCAAATCCCCACACTTTTTGACATTCATTTTCTAATCATACCCACATAATTTTAATGCTACACATACACTGTTATATCTTCTCTCTGTGTTTTACACATTAACAGGTATGAGATATTTTTTAAATCTGGAAAGAACCAATTTTCTCTCTCCTGCCAGGGTGTCTTCCCCATTGAGAATGCGTGGTTTCTTTAGACAAGTCATTTGTAACTCAGGATCTAGACCTTGCCTGAAGGTGAACTGGGTCTTTGAACACTAGGGAAGGTTCATGAAGAATATGAAAGCTGGGGGAGTGGTACAGCACCCGTGTAGTGAACACAAGGCCTGGGCTGGTCGAGCGCCCTGCTGTCCAGTATGACAAAGTTCTTAACCACAATTCAGAAACATCCCATTTGAAGACTGAGAATGGCAGTTATTGAACTTACAGACCCACTAAATAAAACCATCAAATTCTTCCATCTTAAAGGCCACCATTATTCCCCTACTCAGCACTGACTTTACTGAGGTGAGTACCTAAGATAGTTTGGGGCTAACAAGTAAAATACAGACTTAAAAGTCAAATAGGTAAGTAGTTGTATTCATGAAGTTCTCCAGTGCAAAATGGATAATAAATGTAAAAAGAATCAGATATTCAGCAGTATTCCCAATTTACCTGACTGTGCACAGGGAGCATTAACATTTGAGAGAAAAATATTGTAATTTTAGTTTGGATAATAGTATTGTCAATTTCTGCTGGTCTTTTGAAAGGACCGGTAATGCTTAATTTTTTTTTTAACTCTGATTTTTTTGTACCTCTTTTGAACTTCTTATAACTTCTTGGTTATTGTTTTGGTTTGCTTCTTTAAATGAATCTTACACATTTATATCTGGTAATCTGAACAACTAATTTGAAGATAGCATCATGTATTACAGCAACCACTGTTGAATTCCTATTACTCGGTGAAATATTGTATTGTTTCTAATGCTGTTTTTCTTTCAATCACTATTTTGTATTCTTTAAAAATAAAGATTGAAAAAGAGAAAAATACTGCTTAGGTAAGTGTAAGGACCATGGTTCAACCCTCAGTACCACACGCCACACTGGCCCTGCCTCTAGGGGCACTGAGACCTGGAGTGGTGGCTCAGGACTGTAATCCCAGGGCTGAGGAAGCTGAAAACAGGAAGATCACTATGAGCCCAAACTGCACAGTGAGACCCTGTACCAAATACATAAATGTAAGTATAAATTAATATATATATTATATAACAGTGAAAGAACATTATTCAACTACTAACAATTTCAAAGAAATATCAAAAAGTAACCATTTTACTAACAGCTTCAAAAATCCATTTATATTTAATAATTAACATTCCTCAATATTACAGTTCAAAATGTTTGTCTTATTTATTTTTCCTAGATCTCATAATGTTCATCATCTAGCACAAGTAAGGCTAAATTATCAATTACTGCTGGCTAAGATTAGCAAAGTAAAGGAAGAAGAGAAACCAAAGGGACTACAACAAGCTTCCAAAATTCATGGGAATTACCTTCCTAGTGTACCTGCAAATTGTGAAAATGCACTAATTTTAGATATGGCCAGAAAAAATGCTTATACATGCCTATTTTTATAGTTTAACCCTAAATATGCTATGTCTCTCACAGTTGCATAACTTAATAAAATACTGTATTTATAGTTGTAGAAGATGGACAGCACTGGGGCATTATCTTAGGGATCTTAGAGCTTTAACAATTTTTTTCTTAAATATGTTTGGTGTAGGGTCTCACTATGCAGCTCAGACTCCTAGTGATCCACCTGTTTTCAGTCTCCCCAGCGCTGGGATTACATGCATGTGTTATCTCTGTCACCGGCTCAGCGTGCCCTAGAGTGGGGCTAGCATGGCATGCGGTCTGGGGATCAAACCCCGCTCCCTGTGCTTGCCTAAGCAGGTACTTAGGTGCTTAGTCCACTGAGCTAGGTACCCTAAAGTTTTAAGAAGAAGCAGAAAACCCTGCACATAACAGCACAAAGCACAGCCCCATTAGGTACAGGAGCACTGGTGCATCTGCACAGGAGGGTTACAGGGCAGCAGTCAATCAACAGCAAAGAGAATTGAACCACACTTGGACTGGCTGCTTGTGAACCTCCCTCCAAGCACCAACTGCAGAGGATGTCTGCGGTTTCCACCCAACTATGGCATTTCTGCAAAGAATTATTAATTAAGTTCTAAGAGGAAATCCAAAAGACCAAGGCTGCAGACTGAACCGAGACTCCACAGGGTACACTGTGATCTCTTCTTCCCACCCACCTTAACTTGCATCCACAGAGGGAGTGACGGTTGGGAAAGGGACATAAATCACTTAAGGCAAGCATCTGCTTTTCGAAAGAAAGCAAAATCAAAGATCTTTCTCCACCAAAACAAACAAAAGAAATAACAGGATGATCATGGCCGAAAGCAAACAGACTTATGGACAGCACTGTATATTAAGGATATAACATTTAAGAAACAGGTTTTATAACTCAAAGTGTATTTAATTTACTTACTTTGAAGTTAAAAAAAAAAAAAAACAATTTTATAACTGAACTCTTTTCAGGGTCATCATCCTTTCATTCCTTACAATCACTTTTAAGATGTCAGCAATGTTACTAATAAATTTAATACTATTAAAGTGCAAGCTGTATGTCTTCAGGCCCTACTTACTGAAGAAATTTAGACAACTAAGCCTTTAGTTTCTAGTTAACCAAAATATCAACTTTATTTAACAAGTGTATACTTTCTAATGTGTTTATTCTTTTTATTTTTAAACAACTTTAATAAAACATACTAGGTTAAAAAAAATTATTTTACCCTTCAGTTTATAATGAGTGTTACAGATTTCTCAACTAAGACAACAAAAAGTTGAATTACAAAAGTATGCTTCATGTCTGAGTCCACTGGGTAATGAACGATAGATATTTAGAGACTCAAAACAGATAACAGGATGATTAAGAATTAACAAAAGAGAAAGCCGCCAATTATATATCCTAGTGTTCGGTCAATAAACACCTTTCCCATGTACTTCAGTATAAACCAACAGCAATAAAACAAGCCAGTAAAATGACATCTATCTAGTGAACAATTTATGGCAGAAACACTCATTTTCTAAAAGTAATTAACTTTCTTCTTCAATTTAAGAAACATAAAGGATTAATGAAAAGCAGGTAACTACATAAAAGGTTAACCAAGAAAGAATATAATCTAAAGGTAATCAACATTATAAAGAGAATATTTCCTCATGAAGCATATATTTACTATTCCATATCTTATTTATGGAAAATACTGTTAATAATTTACTCAGCAATCAATATATCAAACACTATTTAGAAATGCTGTATAATAAAAATCTATCCAGAAAATGTTTAACTAAAATAAATTAAGTGAAATACTGCCTCAAAATATATGAAAACTAAAGACCAGAACCATGTAAATCAAACTAGGTAAGTTGGAATAGTAGTAAAAATTTATGAGAAATGATAAATTACCTTGGCTCCTTCTTACTCAGCTGTATTATATTTTTTTGTGGCAGAGAATCTTGTGATTTTTGATTCAAATCCTGTAAAAATGAACAATAACTTCTTATTTTACATTTAAAATTAAATATCAAAATTGGCTATGTAATTTTACCCCACAAAAATCTTGTAAGGAGCCGGGCGTGGTGGCGCATGCCTGTAATCCCAGCACTGGGGAGGCTGAGGCAGGAGGATTGTTGTGAGTTCAAGACCAGCCTGAGCTACAAAGTGAGCTTAAGGCCAGCTTGAATTGCATAGTGAGACCCTGTCTCAAAAAGACAAAAAAAAAATCTTGTAAGGGGCACCTAAGAAAAAAATAAAACTTTTTTCCAGCTACATAAAATATATCCAAATTCAAAACAAATATTCTTGTGTACATTTGTGTGTACATGAGTGGGCTCAGAATTCAAACACAACACCTCCCTGGGGCTGCAGTTTGTTACAGTTATTCCACTCAGGAATCAAATAACTCAAGGTTCTAGCAACAACTCTGCAGAAAGCTTGGCTATTTTTATTTCACATTGTGTGTTTCATATCTTTAAGAAACACACCATGAATTTATGCTTTTACTTTCACATGAAAATGCCTGTGATTTAAGTGCCAGCCTACAAAATCAATGAAAGGATATCTGATTCTAGGCATATAAATTCAAGTTGTAGATGAAATTACAAAATCCAAGACTTGTAACCGGTTGTAATGACAAGTTCCAAATTAAAAATACCAGAGTGGCCCAGGGAAATGGAGATCACCATGGCATCAACCTCCCTAAGTGCTGTTCCTTGTCACACAACAGTGCATAGGTACTTCCTGTTCAATTAGCTCTTTTTTTTTTTTTTTTTTTTTTTTTGGCAGAACCAGGGATTGAACTCAGGCCCTTGCACTTGCCAGGGAAGCGCTTATTCCACTGAGCCTTCTCCTAGGCCTTCAATTAGCTCTTGCAATCCTAAGGGTAACACCAGGCAAGACACATAACAGCACCCCATTCTATAGGTAAGTGAAGAGGGCCCAGGTACTAAGTAACCTCTTCAAGGCCCTCTAATCTGGGGCAGGCTGTACTAATATTCTCACTGTTCCTTTCACATGATTTCATGAACTTATTCTGAAACCTGAGGGCCACCAAAGGGGGAGTAAGATCAGATTCAGGATTTACAAAAATTCAACTATCAAGAAGTTTCTAAATAAAACCAACAGAATAATCATAATGCCTAACTCCTTTACAATATTGTACAAGTTCTTTGTTTTACTTTTCATGCAAAGATTTAGTCAGAAGTATATATACACATACCTGATATCATGTGTAAATACACTAAAAAGTATATATAATTTGTACAAAGTAAGACAAATTCTTTCAAATAGTGTATAAAGCAGTAATTATGTATCAGTCTCTTCATTGAGCATATTACTCCCTTTTCAAACCCAAAAACAAAACAATGATACACATTTACAATGAATATAAAGAGATTAACTAACCATCTCCAGGAATGAATCAGAAGAGTGAGACTCATATGTGAGCTTGTCCTTCAAAATAAGAAGAAATGCAGAATCTCCAATTATTTTCTCCAAGCCAAGTAATGAGTGAAAAAGTCTGTAAGCCAAAAAAATGTATTAGTCTGAGAATCTAAAAACCAGTATGCAATATTTCAGTTTTTAACTTGTGATCAAACCACTTACATTTTATAATCACAAAGTAAAACCTATAATGAATTTTTCACAAACTGGATCTTTTCTCACCAGAACAAAGATTTATGGGGAGGGGAAAAAAAAGGGTTGATCAGAAAATTTCACTGACAAGGACTCATTTCAGATAGAAAACCTTTGAACCCACCTGAAACACAATAACTTAGCCAAACGACTTACACTTTCTATAAATATCATACCAAATAACAAAAATATTCAGAATGATCAACCCGAGACTACGGTTATGTGTGAGGAACCAAAGAGATGCTTAAGCATCTTCATGAGCAGCCCTGTAATACATCAGTGCATCACCAATCACTAATGAATCACTACATGGTATGAAATACAGTCACCTGCTTGAAGCTTTTCACCCCTCTAATTCAATTATGCCTCCTTAAGGCTTTAGAGACAAGGTATTCTTAAGGAAATTGGTAAGGAAGAAATTCTGCAAAGAAATGTCACTAACTGGGCCGGTGAGCTAGCTCAGTGGTCTAAAGTGCCTGTGTAGTCAAATTAGGGAAATGCAGGGCCCGCGGTTCAATCCCTGGCACCACACGCCACGCTAGCCCCACCTCCAGGGCAGGCTGGGCCAGCCCCCAAAAATAAAGAAATGTCACTAATCATGTTTCAATCAACCAGCAGAATGAATCTACTGTGCTTAGAGGTAGTTATATCATTTTCTTCAATACTGGAAGTAACTTGGGATCTGTTCCTTAAAAGATATTTTTGCCCCCATATAAACACAGCAAGCACCTATAGAATTAGTAATACTACTTTATGAAGAGATTAAGAGTTCTTTGAAACATGTACATAAGGGATCGTGACCAATATGTTAAGAAATACATTTACAAATAAAATCCATAAGTATAATAGTAAAATCTCATGGACATGGGTTCATGACACCACCCAGTGACACTTCTCAGTATATCTAGATGTTTTCTAAGGGTAATGTATTCTTATCAGATTAAAGACCTTCTGAAGAATGAACACGGGCAAGTAGTTCAGTTATGAAAATAACTCTTTCAACCCAACTCTGTCTCTGCACGGTAGTAGCCTGAACCTGCAGAATAAAGGTCATGTTCTCCAAAATCTAACACAATACATCATCACAGTGTATTAAACAGTCCCAATTCAATGGAGGGAAACCCACAAGTCAATATTTACATCCTATGAACAAATATGCAGCCTGCAAAGGCATTAAAAACTATGGCAGGGCATTTCCCAAATGCTTTCTTAGAACATATAAAGCTGTTCTGTTGAAAGCAAGCAAACAAACAAACAGTATGGTAAAATAAATCTGAGAAATACCTGGTACCGTGAAATTTTAAACATTTAAACATTTCATCTATGTATGATTCCTCAGAGCCTCACTGTTCCTGACATACACTTATCCCATCAATGTCTCACACAGTTCAGGGGAAAAGACTCACAGGGGAATCACAGCTTTCTAGGTTGCTGTCACTGCTGTTGCTTAAACACATGGCACTGCATCTGTCATTCAATGGCTCGTTATGTATGTTAGAAACCGCAGGCTCACCTCTTGTCCAGCTTTACCATGAATTATAACTCAGGAATAACTGGCAGAATCCCAATCCTTTCTGTGCCCAAACTCCTCATAATTGTTTCTCCTGGTCTCCAGAAGTCCTGTTACCCTTAATTTTCACACCACGAATAAAATTAGCCTCCAGATGTGCCATAGAGCATTCTTCTTATCCAGTCTATAGCTATAGAAACATTTCATTTACTGTTCAAAGCATGATTCTCAGAGCTGCCCTAGGACAGCAGCAGAAAAAGCTAGAGGTACTGAATGGAATCCACCACTGAGGAGCTGTCATATCTGACCTGGTTAGCTGCAGAGTTCTTTCACATGACATAAAAACGAGAAGGATAAGATTTATTCTCTTTCAGGTTGCTATCACCAGCAACTAAATGCAATCCCTAACTCATACACTTGTTCTCAGAGACATTTCTGCCAACAAACAGAAGAGCCAAGGTTAGCTGCCTCTTTTTATAATTCTGCAACCTGTATTTTGAAATTTCCTCCTTAAAATGTCTGTGTTAATGAGGCAGTAATTGTTTATGACTTTTCCACTGAAGTGTAAAGCACTTGTAGAGCAAATTTACAAATGTCAAGTACAATTTGAGATGTCTCTTCTTTTCTCCCTAACATGCAATTCTGGATGGGGCTGTTTTTATAAGCTAAAAACAATACGAAACACTTCGAGGAACTATAAGCCTCCCAGGAAGGTCACAAGACAGAAAATGTTCTGCAGAAAAATTTCAGTGACCTGTACCAAAATCTCTTTATTATAGGAGCCAGAGAGAGCAAACATGCTGCATAAGAGAATGACTTTTCTATATCCTATGCCCTAGTCTGATGCTAAGAGCCTACTTCTAACCTCACAATAAATCAAAAAAGCAGGAACACCGAGCAAGAAAAAAAATAAAAGAATCTGGCCATACTTTCATAAATGCTGTCTGTGATCTAATGAGTTTTCTACCTTGAGTCCAGCATAACCTCAAAAGATAGAACATAGTGAGGAAATTTTATCTGCCACAAGAAAATTGAAGATACTCAAGATACTACATTAAATATATTTCTGAAGGGTCCAACTAATGAAATGTGAATGTCTTTTCTCCCTTTATTCATAGAAAACTAGTAAAATATAACTAAAAGCTTATGTTATAATTAATAATACCCAGTTATGGGCCAATTTTTTAGATGCTGATTTTATAAGCTCTATATACTTTTTACACACAGGATCAGTCATGATAAAGCAATCCACTTCTTTTTTCATGAATTTAGGACAGGGTCTACGGAGTGTACAGGGTCTCAGTACATAGACTGGACTCACAGTGATCTGCCTATGTCCAGCCTCCCAAGTGCTGGGAGTACAGGCATGTGCCACCACGCTCAATCACTGTGTCAGTGCACTCCAATGGCAGGGCTGGCATGGCACGCCAGGAATCGAACCCCAGCCACCGTGCTCTGCCGAAGCAGGTGCTTTAGTCCACTAAGCTATCTGGTCTGCCCCCAATTTTTAAAAGCTATATATTTTATATATACATATGAAATAATATATATTATTTTAGTAAGTTTTAATGATTTTAAAATATGAAGGCATGCCATTTTAGATACAAATCTGGAAGAAACAACAGCCGAAACTACAGGGAAACAGTAGTCAAAACTCCTCCAATACAGGAAGTCCCTCTGCATTGATCCCAAGCAATGACCATTCAAACTCTGGTATGAGGAGAGGGATCTGCTTATATGCACTGTTTCTTGAATTCTTCAAGAGAGCAATAGCTGTTTCTACCCCTCACTTATCTGACAACTGGTCAGTTGGATGAAGATAGCTTTAGGCTCGTCATCCTTCTCACTCGCAGTTGCTAATGTCATCCATACATGGCACATTCTTTAAGTCCTTTTCTCTTTTTGCGGTACCAGGGATAGAACTTAGGACCTTGCACTTATCAGGCAGACACTTAGACTGCTAATCTATATCCTGGGCCTCATTTTTCTTCTAGTTACTATTTCTTTCTTACTCTTTTCTGTCAGTGTCCTTCTAAAAATAAGTCAAGAATCAAAGAACAACTGGGTATGAGGATGAAAATAAATGTCTGTACAATGAGATAAAATGATTTATCATCCTGAATTTTAATCATAAGTTCTCTGATGCCAAAATCTTCCATGAGAAGATAGCCCTAATGACCATACTGCATTTAAGAAAGAATAGGAGCAGTTTTATTTTATTTTTATTTTTTTCTGTATTTATGACACGGTCTATAGTGTCTCACTATGTTGATCTGACTTATAGTGAACTTCCTGTTTTCAGCCTCCCAAGCACCACTGCACCCAGTCTCAAGCATGGTCTGAGTGCACCCCAGGGCAGGGCCAGTGTGGCACAGCGGGGATTGAACCCCAGCCACTGTGCTCTGCCTCAGCAGGTATTTTAGTCTGCTGAGCTACCAGGCCAGCCCTGAGAACAGAATCAGTTTTATAATAAAGTTTTTCTACTCTATGTGAAGAAATAATGCAATAGAAAATTTGAGCCACTATGATAGTTTCAAAAAATGTCTTGAAAAATGCTGTAAAAACTTTGGTGATTCCTGCTATTGCAACACTGAGAAGAATATCATTATTAATGTACTCTGATAAGCAGAGCTTCATCTCTAGATGTGGTGACAGGACTAAAATTTTAAAACAATTTTTTTTTTTTTTCATTTTTAGGGAAGGGTCTACAGGGTGTTCAGGGTCTCACTACTAGATCAGACTCGTAGTGATCCATTGTTTACAGCCTCCCAAGAGCTGTGACTACAGGCCCTCAACACCACACCCAGTCTTAAACCAATTTTTAAATACCACATTCCTCTGATGACATTACCTGTTTCCATAATCCACAACTACCCAGTCTTTCGCAGTTCCTGTGATGGCGTCATGATGTTGGAACAATCCCAAATTCCTCCTTGCTTCTGTCAGGGCTGTGTAATACGGTGATGAAAGAAATTTATGTATCTTGTATTTCTGAGCTTGTTTCAAGGCGAAATAGTAAAGAATTTCAGCAGCCCTAATTACATAAAACAGTTATTAATTTTCCTTTCAGAACCAGTATATTAGGCTTATAATTTTAAAAGTATGACTCTTAATACTTTGAAAATAGCTCAAACAATCCAAAATTTCCACATAGCTTATACAAAGCATGCTGGTACCAAAAATGTCTCTAAAACCATCAAAGGTATTTACCAAATGTATTTAAGCTGTCAAGCATCAAAGAACAGCATGTTTGCACTGCTACTGGGTAGGTGTCCTTGTTCCAAATTACCAAGGAAAGAAGCCAGCAAGACAATTACAGTGGGAAAAATAAAAACTCAAGAAAGCAGTAAGAAAGGAGGAAGTGAGTTTGTCCTTCCTGCTGTCCAAGGCCAACAGAAACACGCAGACCAGACATCACCAGAAGCCCACTTCTGCTCTAAGAGGCCAGATGGCCATGACACATGAGCTTAAGAAGGAGACACTGAGAGCAGAGGAGAGATGCAAGCTCCACAGCAGCTCAGGGACAGCATCAGGGTCCACTGGGCATGACACACAAGTATAAATTCATTAAAAAACAACAACAACAATTAAAAAAAAAAACAGGATGTCATTTTTATTTAATTCAAAGAAAAATCTTTAATCTAATAATATCTTTGGCATACAAATCTGGGGGCTTAGATTTCCAGCTTTCATCTGGAGAGATGGTTCCAGACAGGTTTCTTAAGAAGTTCTTAAGAAGGGGACATGGCTGAGTACGGCAAAAAGTGAAAGAAGGTTCTGTAGGCCAAACAGGCCAAGGACAACAAAGAGAAAGTCCAGACAGCTTGAAAAGTATCAAGATTCAGGAAAAAGGGGGATATTGGAAGTGTTATTTTATGAAAAGTAATGAACTCCTCTAAATTATAGAAATAAAGATGGTCATAATCACCACTATAAAAATTCTAGCCCTTCCAAAAATGATGGAATGAGAACTGCTAGGTTAAAATTAAGTAAATTACGTATATAGCCACATACATGTATTACAAGTATTCTTGGTTTTAAAAATATATACACATAGAGCTTTGTCTTTCTTTATTTTATCTACATTTTACAAACAAAAAAGTATTACTAATTCAGACAAAATCATTTTCAACTAATACATTTAGAAATTGAAATGTACTGTATTTTATCGATTTGTTTTGCTTTATAGAATTTTCAAAATATATTTCTAGCATATACCGCTTTGTCTAAAAGATGTCCAATAAATTAAAATATTCACAATTCTTTTTAACCAAAACATATTTTGCACTTAAAACTTACTAATTCAGTGGTCTGCATCTCAACATTATTTAGCACTTATTCCACATAATCACAGAAAGTTTAGAATAACGAAACAGATCATATTATGGATAGTTTTCTATGCCATAGTATGGACACTGATTTGTAACAAATACACTAAGATGTATCTCTCTTTTACAACTCAATAGTCAAAGGTCAGGTTTGTGAGACAATATCATAGGTAGCACACTAGGAATGATAATAAAAACATACTATTATCATAATACGCACAACTCTTGAAGAAAATCCTAATTTTTACAGATTTTCTTAAATATATACTCAGAATCCACAAATATATCAAAGGGGGTAGCATGCCCTGATCTGTTTTAGGATTCATCACAAAAAAGAATAATTTGCTTGACTTATTGGCAAGAAAGAACTGGGAGCCCCTGTCCCAGTTCAACCTTACATACAAACTCAGGCAGCTACTTAAAGTTGTGCTCCCCAGTATGCGAACCAATGGCCACAAATGGCTACCAACATTTAAATTAATAAAAATTAGATGAAATTAAGAATTTAGTGCTTCAGTCACACTGGTCCCAAGCCGTGTTCAGGGGTCTCACAGGGTCGCGCTGGCCACTGGGCATGTTTCAAGGGCAAGCAGCCACAGTTGCCACACAGGACAGCAAGGAAATGAGTTGTATAAGGCAGTGACTGAAGGTTGCAGTGGAGAGTGCTGTTTTAGCGGCTGATATTTTTTATTGACTTCTACTTTCTCCTAGTCAGCTTATGTTTTTCAACCAATCACTCTGCCTGTCCCATCCATTCTCATTGCTTTCAAATCTTGTTCTTGTAAACAGAAAAACCAGAAGTACAGAAATGTGTTTTAGAGTGCGAGCTACTGGAGGCCGACCCCAGGCTGCTGAGAGACTGTCTGCTTCTCTTAAGACACTCTTACATCTCTAGCCATTCAGCCTGCTGGATTACTGCCTGCAGACATGCAACAGTATCACTGAATATTAAGGTTAATAATTAATAACAAAGGTAAATGAATTAGAAAAATATAAGACATGAAATACAACCCTCAGAAAACCTAATTAAATAAACTACTTCTCCTTCCTTTAGAACAAAAGCAGTAATCTGATTATCCTCTGAAGACATATTTCTGATTTCATTAGAATTTCACAATTACATTAAGTATATCATACTGCTACCTAAATTATGAATAATATGAAGAACTGTATAAAAAGGCTCAGGTCACATACAAGAAGTGCAAGAAAAAGAAATGCAAGGATGCAATGGTGAGTGTACCTTAAGTGAGATTCCATGATTCTATCCATCCGCTTGTAAAAGGGTCTAGACGTGAAGTAGCCACTCCAGTAATGGTCATCTCGGTCAGCATATGTGAAAAAATCTCCACTTACAACAGGGAAAATCGACCGGCCACTCCTTCTCTCAGCTGCATCTGCTTTATCCAGTGCATCAAAATAGTCTGATAAGGTTCCAAACTGTATCTAGTGAAAACAATTTGAAAGGAGTTATATATACTTCAAGTTCTACCTAAAACTTACTGATGTACTATACTGAGAAGTGAATAAACATGTAAGTGAACAATTAATAATGCATACTTAAGACATGCTTCTAAGTTATGATGAAAATAGACCATAAGTTTTACAAAAATCAAAAGTATGAGGCAAAATACCAATGATCCTTTTTACTGGTGTCAAGTCCTAAATTGAACTAAAAGAATCTGTACACCTAGGCATTTAGAATGAGAACTATTTAGATCTACAAATTTATGGATGAAAACTCCTTACATATCTTTAAAGTTTTAAAGAATTCAAGATGGAATGAACTGGATGAATGAATGATGGAAGCAGGAATAAGAATCAAGGACACTTATCTTAACAAGTGTCCAGAAATCTAGAAGAACAGTTTTGTTAGCTATAATGCATCTTACACACCCTATCATATCCTCCCTGACCCCTATCTTCCCATTGTGGAGAAAGGGATGCCTTTAAGTCATTTTAAAAGTGGACATTTTTCTATCCTGAGTAAAAGTAACAAACTGAAAATGACAGGAATGACAAGGTCAAACACTTAAATGTACAGTCTTTCTAATTCATCATTTACATAGCAAGTTCACAAATCCATTTTTATGAGTCCAAACTGTTCTATGAATCAAAAAATAATTATATCAGATTTGGTAAAATAAATTAAAAGCACTAATTGTAAAAAAAAAAAAAGATTATCAAACAACATGCTCTTTAATAGTAAGACAATAATAATTATATTATTTCTTCCTTACAGAAAGTGTGTGAGAGAGCAAAAATCATTTTAATTCTATGTAGCATGGATACCACATACACAGGTGGGGTGCTGAACATAGTCTACAGTGTCTTTGCGTTATACACAGCAAACAGGATTCTAAAGAAAAAGTAAGCTGCAACACTGCTCACAGAATACACAATGTTCACCATGGCCCAACATTAGAAAAGAAGTTCACTGTACTCAAATTGAACCATGGAGTCCATGCAATCCCAGTCAAAATATCAATCTCTTGTTTCTTTTTTTACTGACAGAAACTAAAAATTGGAATAAATTTATACAGACCTACAAAGGATTAATGCTAGCCAGGAAAACAATAATTAAGTCAAACAAATAACAATGAACAGAGAGCGCAGACACGGACCCATACAAGTGTCTTCCTCAAGATTAGGGACAAACATGAAGTTGAGACACAGTTCAGGAAATGATGGTCTCTTCACTACACAGTGCTGCACACACTCAGAGGTAAAAATTGTATCTTGATCCCTAATCTCACATGATTCAAGGACTCCATTCCAGATAGATGAAAGACCTAAAGGGTGTCAGTGAAACAATAAATAACTTCGTGAGAAATGCCTCACTCAACTTTCATCATTTGTTTTGTTTTGTGATGCTGGAGATGGAACCAAGGTCCTTGTCTATGTCAACGAAGGGCTCTCACACTACAAAGGTACACTGCTGCATCCAAGAAATGAATGTTTGTGATCAGAAAGTAAAATATTTTTTACACAAACATAATCCATAAAGAAAAATATGGCCATAACCAATTTAATTAAAATTAAGAATTTCTCTTCATCAAAGACAAAGTTCAGTGAAAACACAGACCGCATAGCCGGGGAAAATTTGCATAATAAATACCTGGAAAAAAAATCTCACTCCAAAATATGCAAAGGAATTGTAAATAGTAAAGAAAAAAGGCAACACAATCTAATTTTAAAAATCATCAGAAGACTTAAATATGCACTTCACAAGAGAGGGCAGTCAAGGGGCAATAACCTTAGCAGTAAATGGGCAACCTCATCAAGACCCAGGGAAACACCAAATAAAATCCCCACACCGATCAAAAG
Source organism: Ctenomys sociabilis (assembly GCA_004027165.1). NCBI lineage: Eukaryota > Metazoa > Chordata > Mammalia > Rodentia > Ctenomyidae > Ctenomys > Ctenomys sociabilis. Next base: position 68,112 of record PVKA01004533.1, read on the forward strand.
AATAAAAGTGAAAGAAAAAACTCTGACAACATGAGCCTGAGAAAAGCCTTACAGCAGTTGAAACTGACATAAATACAACAACTGATGCACTAGCATATTGCTTGGCACTGTCTACCAAAGTTAAACATCTACATATGCAATATCCAAAAAATTTGGTCCCATTTTATACCCACACACACTCACACATGTGAGCAGAACATGCCTGTTTTGTTCAAGACGTTTTTATTTATAATAAACAAAAGTAGAAGCAACCAAAATGCTTAACAATAATAGAACACACTGGTATTCTCACCAAGTGGACCCTAAACACACTGTGTGGCCTTGAGAAGGAAGAACACAGATAAAACATACAAACAGTGTGAACAAATACATCAGACACTGATAGCTACACTCAAAGGATTCCCTTCATGTAGATGCAAGAATCTGGGACAGAAATGAAAGCCTCCTCTATATTTAAAGGAGGCTGCGGTAGCGGGGAGGAGAGCTGAAGGACTCTTTCAAGTGCTGTGGATGTTATCAGCTCATTCTTAAAATTGAAAAAAATTCTCTGCCCACTGATGTTTACATACTTCTGTGTGTGATACTTCGCCCTTATTTTATTTTATTATTATTTCTTATGTATTTGGCACAGTGTCTCACCACACAGCTTGGCCTCATCATGACCCTCCTGTCTCAGCCTCCCCAGCACTGCGATCATAGGTGCATGTGGACTAAAATCATTAGTTTTCTAATGTCCAACACAGTAATATCACTTCCTTACTCCAGTATCTTCATAGAGCTTCTACTGTCATGACTATCACAACTATGCTGAAAATTTTTCTCATAATGGAGAAAAATGGACTCTGTAAGATGTGTTTTTCAAAAATCTTAACATATTGACAAAATGCAAAACTATGTCCTATGAATAAATCTGTATTCAAAAGTATTTGTTTTAATGAGATCAGGAAAAGTTGATAATATCTGGCCCTATGATATTATCAAATTATTGGAATTTTCACGTGACACCATATGATTATGATTTAAACAGAATCTGCATCACTTAGAGATACATACTGAACTAGTCACAGGTGAAACTACATAAAACCTGGGATTTATGCTGCAATGACCTTCACTGGGGTGACACAACAGTGGAGAACAGGAAGCCCCTGAGCTGATGGGTGTCGGAGCAGAGCCAGGGAGATGGAAAGGGGACCATCGGGAGCACTCTGAGCACTTCAGGGTTCTGTTTAAATTTTCCACAAGTTAAAAATCATTTATAATGATCACAAGAAAATGATTGATTTTAGGAGTCATTTCACTTAAGAAAAATGCCAGCTCATCCTCTAGACAGGAGACACTTGCAAAATTCAAGACATGTTCATCTGCAAATGCCAGTCACATCACTAAATCACAAACACTCAACTGTCAGAAATTACTGATAAACTTTCAGTGCTGGCACAAAACAGAAGACATTCCTGAAATATGAAAAGCATGCTTAATTGGTACACATTTTCAATTATGTAAAAGTAATACCTGTTTAATCCCCTTCTTGGTAATGGAAGGTCAACTTTAGAAATGGAACTACACTATATGCTTATTCTCCTGTTAATGAAATATAATTTTTACATAAAAATTACTTATTCTAAGATAGTCTACGGTACATGACAAAGGAACTAAAGATACAGTGTCAGAGCCTCATTTAATAAGGTTCAACTTCAAATACAATATCAGAAGGATTTCTTTATTACCTTTACATTAAACTCAGTCTGAGAATTCATATAATTAAAAAGCTGCTCATAATTTCTGAACTGTAAATCCCATTCTGAGTATTCACTGTAGCGAAAATCATCTCCAAGAGGGGCCAGAACAACTTTAGTACGGAAAAGTTTTGACTTCTTTCGGTACTGATCTAGAAGCAACTGAGCCCTACAAAAAGAAGAGAGAAAATATGGATTATATTAAGAAAAGGCCAACAGCACAACTTAACAAAAAAGTATCTAAGTTCAAGGGTATATTATATTAAAAGAAATCACTGAGCCGGGCGTGGTGGCGCAGGCCTGTAATCCCAGCACTAGGGAGGCTGAGGCAGGAGGATTGTTGTGAGTTCGAGACCAGCCTGAGCTACAAAGTGAGCTTAAGGCCAGCCTGAACTGCACAGTGAGACCCTGTCTCAAAAAGACAAAAAAAAAATAAAAAATAAAAGAAATCACTGCGATGTTTAAACATGTGGGTTTGATTTATTTCACTTATGAGTATAACCTCTAGTGCATCCATTTACCTATAAAAGCCTCAAGTTAATCTTCTTTATAGCTGAGTAATATTCTATTGTATAAAAATACAGCATCCTTTTTATTTATTCCTCAGTTGATAGGCATTTGGGTTGTTTAAGATTTAGTGATGACAAACTGCACTGCTACAAACATGGGTGCACATGTGCCACTATGGTACGATATTTACCCAGAAGGGGAATAGCTGTGTTGAATGGGACTTCTAATCCTAGGTTTTGAGGAATCTTCACACCAGTTTCTACAGAGGTGGTACAGTCTACACTGTCACCAGCAATAAAGAAAGGTTCCTTTTGCTCCACAGCCTCTCCAGCATTTGTTATTAGCTGATTTCTTTATGATAGCTGTTCGTTCCAGGGTGAGATGGAATCTCAGTGTTGTTTTAATTCATATATTCTTACCATTGGAAACACCCACAGTTTTCCAGTAGTCTGTCTTTAGAGAACTATAATTGCAACCATCTTTAGTATATAATTATTAAGGTACCAGTACCTTCCTAAAGCCCAGGCATAACAACTGGATCCCAGATAGCCTACATTTTAAAATGAGGATTTCTCATCTATATCAACTTTGATGTTCGATTTGCTTTACTAGTGTTTTCTCTAATTTAATCTAAAATTGTAATAATACAGTTACACACAGAAAACAAAGTCCATTAAACAAGACCAAAAGACATAAATCTTAATCTGTAATGTGTTACAGAAAAATATTTCTCCTTTTCGGGAAGAATACCCTTTCATGCCATCAGTAATCCAATTCAATACCTGAGACAAGATAACGCTTAGGAGTTAAACAAGCTAATTTGATTTGTACTTCCTCGGGTTTAGCCCATGACTCAACAGATCAGCCAAACACAATGGGTGTGATCAAAACCTTTTAGCCTTCATATTCTGATTTTCTAAAATCAATAAAAAAATAAATAAAAAAAAACCACCAGGAAGAATCAAGTTGGGCACCACTTGATGAAGACTTTGAGAATAAGCATAAACTAAGAGAAAAAAGTCTTATGAAAATGAAATTAAGCTACCAAGTAACCCACAGTGTTTATAAAGGCAATGCACGAGAAATCATTGTTTAAATGACACTCATGTTTTGACCTGATATTCAATTTTCTTGTGAAAGTTCATCCAAAAGTAAATTTCACTTCATAATATTCAAAGTCATACAACTAACTCAAAGAACATCAATAAACATTTTTTTAAAAAACTATGAAAATTTTTTAACCAAATTTAGAATGTAATATTATTTTTAAATGTGTACCCTCTGAGACTGTTTCGCAAACATCTGGATTAAATTTTACCAATAGGGCCAGGGATAGCTCAGGGGTCTAAGCACATGCCTATGTAAGCACAAGGACCCAGGTTCAATCCCTGGCACTATATGCCATGCCAGCTCTGCCCCGGACACACCCGCCAGCCACAGAGACCAGGCATGGTGGTGCATACCTATAACCTGAGCGCTGAGTAGGTGGAAACAGGAGGAGCACTACAAGTCTGAGCTGTGTAGTGAGACTCTGTACCAAATACATAAAAACAAATAAAATTTACCAATAATTTAGTAGCTTGCTAAGTAAAATACATAATAAATAATGCTTAGCTTTCTCAGATTGGAATAATCTTCACTAATAATTTACTACCATTTCACAATTACCAAAAAGGATGTTAGATTACTGTTTATGATTAAAAATCACACAGATTAACCACGAAGAAGTAAGGCCAAAACAAATAAGAAGTTTTTAAAAATCAAGTATGTCAACTACAGATGAAAGAGATGCTGTGATTAAACATCTAAGGGAACACTAGAACAGCCAAAGGAAGCATCTATCTGATCTTACAGTGGTTTCCTGCCCTTGATTACCTGAGCAAAAAGAGTACAGACAGCTCTAAATATAAACAGGGTTGGCTCAGGGTTCCCTACCTGCTCTTACTGTTGTAGGATCCAAGACAATAAAAAGAGGTAGAGCCCTGAACTCCATAGTTTTGCAAAACAACTATGAGATAAGATTTCAAGGAAAGGACTTCATGCCTTCACAAGGGCTGCCATCTTTGGGTCTGCAATGCTGAAAAATCTCTCACCAGAACATTTCCATTATAACCACAGGATTTAATAAAGGTTAAAAGACCCAATTTATTTTATTCCTCGTGCATACCTTCTAATAGATTTGATAGCACAGAGACATTTAAAAGGTCACATTATGTTCCTAGCACGTTAGAGTTCTTAATATTACAATACTGTGGTTTACTTTAATGCATTCTATACTACTAATTTAGAGGGGGGAGAAATTAAATTTTAGAAGCACCAAAATTAGAAGCTATAGGTAACTGTTCAATGAGACACTCCCTTCATCAGAATGCATTTTCTTCTAAAGAAATGAATCACTCTTTTGATTTTTATTTCAATGTATTTACATAAAAATATTCTTAATTGAAGTTTTCTGTAAGTCAAAAACATCAGAAAGATGCAAAGATATGCATTCATCAGAGCTGGGCCACATTCACAATGACTGAAATTGTTATTGAGGCAACAGGTAATTACACTCTTTCTGTGTTCCATTTCAATAAATGTGTTTTTGCAGTTGAGTTGTTTTTCTTACCAATTTGTACAATGGGGACCAGAAGTTTTATTATTAACAAAGGTATATGAAATCAATCAAACACGGTAGAAAGCTTTTTTAATGAGAGCAAAAGACATGGTTAAAAATGGCTTATTACAGGTTAGCCATTGTATATTGATCTACTATTGTTCATTTTCCATTAAATTATAACACATAATAGGCACAGTGAAGGCTCTGGTTTGAATGAGGACCTAAACAAGGATAATGGTGGCTGCTGCTACTTATTTATTCAACCTTTCAGCAATGTACACTTCAGTAGCCACTTTGTTCATAACATTATCTTATGAAATGCAGATTTTTCCTACCTGGCATGGACATTTCCAGGAGATATTGCTTCTGGGAGGATTCCCCATGGACAACCAAATCTGCCTCCAGGAAGCCTTTTAAAGTCAAACTGGCAGCATATTTTAGGGTCAGGCCCACATGTGTGAGGGATGTCATAGCTGTAGAAGGGCATCATGTGGCAAAGAATATCGGTGGCAGATCCCAGGTCTACAATAAAGAGCCAACAGACAAACTTGCATGGACAAAATTTTTCCCCAAACTGTGAAATGCCATCACTTTATACCCACATTAAATGGATAGCCTAACCACTGCCACGCACACTCTGGCAGTTTCTACTAACTACCAACCTGCAGGAAGAATACAGATCTCAGCCTGTATTTATCCTTGCTATACGAGAGACGAAAGAGCCTTCCTGAAAACCAGTAGCTGCTGATCTGGAAGGAAATACCCTGAGCAAACGGAAAAGTCACCACTGCCTCAGCCCAAATCATGACCATGCCCACCTGATGCCAGCTCTGGCCACCTCTGCTCCCGTCACAGGCCCCAGGATACACTGAGAGGCCACGACCTCACATGTAGAGGCTGAGTGAGAGGAAGAGATGAGAAAGGGGAAATGAAAGAGCAAAAGAAGAAGAGGGAGCTGAAGGGGCTGTGAAAACAATGGACAAACGTTTGGGTCCCTGTCCGGAGGACAGAAAGCACAGAACAGAAAAGATTGCTCCCCCCTGATGTTCACCAAGGAGAAGACAAGGTTCATTTTGGCAGAAAGGCACACAGGAAAAATAAAGTATTTGCAAACAAAAAAGATACAAAACTCAAGTAGTAATTACCTGTGGAGTAACGGTTTTTAGTTAAAACATCAGTGCCAGTATTGTGTTCCGACCACTGCCCTGGAAAGGTCAGATGTCTACCACAAAGTACAACTAGAAGGCTTAACTAGCAGACAAAAGTACCTATCCTGAGCTGTAAGTATCTCCCCTCACTTTTAGGCCTGGACTTCCAACTTCTAACAATGGAAACATATTGTTTCTACAATAAAAAGAAAATGCAACAGTTGTATTTTAAAAAATACAAATAACTGCTTCATTAAGGAGAACAAAAAAAAAAAAAAAAAAAAAGAACCAGAACACACCAACAAGCCCAACTTAATCTCAAAACATCTTTCAAAAAAGGCAATGTGTTCAAATCTATCCAATAAATGCGAACATTTTCCAGTTTTAAACAATTAAAATAATTATCACTTCTGTTGCAAATGTTGAACCCATTAAAACCTATATGCTTCTAGGGGCCGGGAGACAGCTCAGGATAGTAAGCCCCTTCCTGGCAACTGCACGGTCCCGAGTTCAATCCCAGGTACCACAAAACAAAAACAAGAAAAAAGCTTTATGCTTCTGTACTGTCCCCTGTCTCACTGAGGCACATTCACAAGCATGACATCCCAGACTGCTGGTCACAAGTGCTTACTGTGTGTGGAGGCTGTCACGGCTATGAAAACTTCCTCCTCCTTTTTCCTAGGGATCAAGATGTACCCAACAGCTTACCATCTTTCTTAATATCATGTTTAGCAGATCATTTCTGCATTTTATTTTATCTATGGTATTTGGTTATATATGAACTTTAACAAATTAGACTGTAACTTCCTTGCCATGAAGGAAGTTCTCTATATCTCTTCCCAGCCCAGTATTAAATACATGAAAGTACTCAACAACTTTTGACTGACATTTATGGGCAATGTGAATGTGGACTATTGTTTAAGCAGGGGCTTACATTAACAATCCTTTGTTTTCTAAATTATCATGCTCTTTTGCATTTGCTCAAATTATGCAGGAGGAGACCCCCTACAAATTCTTGCCCTCCCCACAGGTTTAACTTTCCAGAATTAAAAAAAAAAAAACCAAAAAACTACATAATGAATTAATGAATTGCTTTATTTTCTTTTATTTTTTTTCTTAACTGAAAAACTGAAGTACATAAAAGGAAATTACCATGCAGATTTAGAAATGATTTTTTCCTAAAACACAAGATAAAGATTAAACAGGAAACTCAGCAATTTCCCAAAGTTATTTTAGAAACAAAACCCTTCGTCAGATAATCTTACTCGAGGCTGAGAGCCAGAGGTTAGAAGGGTGCACCGCTGGACTCCAACCTCTACTACCCAGAACCTGTCTGTCTTGTGGTAAATGGCTTCACATCTCCAAGTATCCAATTCTTCACCACAAAAAAGGGAAACAAACAGAGTGCACTTAAAGAGGAGCTAGAGAGGCTAAGCAAGCAAGTGGAAATGAAGTATGACCCATCGTAAAGCTCAATAAATAAATGCAAATGAATAAACATATATAAAGACATAAGTATAAATAAAATGCAAGGTGTTCTGAATGAAATGGGTACTGGAAAATCCAAAGGCCTCCCAAGAAAGTAGCCTTTGTTCCTCTTCCTCAGAGGGAACAAAGATCTACAGAGGTACCTTCTGCAGAGGTAGGTTCTTAGAATACCTGTGTATACAATGAACACAGCATAAAAATAGATAATCCAGACAAACTGGATTGCAGGAAGACAGGACTAAGGCTTCTTCCAACATGTCAAGAGAAGACAGGCAAAAGGAAAGAGCACTGTCAGAACACCAGGCTAATGAGTGGGTACCAGTTCAGTTCCAATGTGCATGCTCCAATTTGTGATTTGAATGAGTTCTGTAAACTAGAAGCAAGTTCAAGTGTTCCTTGCACAATACTGCTTATGTCAACTCACTTCATGTAGGAATGAAAAGATCTAAAGTATTCTATGGAAAATTGCCAGTATCATTATTTAAAAGAATCTTGACACAAATACAGTGGGAAATCATTGCAGTATAGCACGCAGCATTTTTAGTAATCAGATCTTCAAGACACATACTCTAAATAAAAGCTACAAGGTTAAAACACATCTGAAATACCTAGGTTAAATGGGATCTTCAACTTTCATCAAACTCTACATACCCCAATTCTGTCTCCAATAAAACTCCAGTGTTTTCTGTAAAGCAAAATGTTTTTTAACTGCATAATGAACTCTCTGGATCAGCATGTGTGAAAGTCCCGCACGTTTCAGAAGATAAGCCATGGTTGGTGAGTGGCCAAAAGGATCAATGGCCCAACCGGACCGAGGCTTCACTCCTGGTGATAAAAAAATAAGCATTATTTTTTAGAATTAATAAATAAAAAGAAGTCACAACACATTCAGAACCATTATAATTGCATAGTCTCTTGCATCCTATGATGAAGGATCTTTTCAGCTACTCCTTGCCAATAACTGCAAGCAGGACGACTCCTTGAAGGGAGGAATCTGCCTCTACATGTCCACCAAGGCAGGGACTCTCACTAAAATCACCCAGTTGAAGGTGAGTAGGCACTGCCATCTCATTGCTCCTACAGGCTACAGCCACAACCAGACAGGGTGAAGCCAGAAGGACCAATGCCCTGCCCAAGGACCCCTCAGCACGGGCATCAGGGAGGTCAGATAAAGCAGTGACTCATCGCTATTCAGTCATTTCAACCTGTACTTTCCAATCCCAAAATCAAAGATGTTTCAGTCTATGTTTATTCACCTTGCAACAGCCCCAAATTATTTTATTATAATGGCAGTAGAACTGACCAAAGTCATTGATTATCGTATTTCCCTAAACTTTGAGACATTTTGACACTGATGCTTTCACTCCACCTAATGGGGTAAATGGAAACAATGACAACTGATAATGCCTAGTATAACAGCCACCAATTAAAGGTATCTTCTGCACAGAGGATAAAATGTAAAAGAAATACATATATGCACACATTAATAAGATTATTTATCTTGCATTATATAAACTTCATTTTTCAGTTCTTCAGGATTCTCACACAAAGCTCTACTAATAACTACAAACTGACATATTGTTATGCATTTTTTCTATTCAAACACTTGTTCTGATCCTCTTACACATTTTAAATTATAGGACGTCATACAATGACAAAACTGACTGAACCCTGATCTTGACTTCAACTGAATCCTCTAGCAGATAAAATGCAAAATATGAGAGACAGACAGATAGACAGAGACAGAGAGACAGAGACAGAGACAGAGAAGGGGGAACTCTAAAGAATACTATTAAAAATCAACTTACAGATGGGAAAGAAAGGAAAGAGACTGAGAAGGAAAAATCAGAACTCATGCAAGACCAATACCATGTAGTTAAAACTCAAAAAGATTATGTGTCAAAATTTATTTAAAGAACTGACCCCATAAGATTTGTGCATTTCACAATGATACTTTCAAAATTAATGAATCTAATTTAGCAATTTTCTTTTTCTGTGATGGCATGGTCATTACAATTCTGAGATTACCATTCCTAGGAAAATGAGAAAACCAAAAGCAGAACCACCAGGGTTTTCTCAAAAAAAGAAACCATAAAACCACACATATGGAAACATGGGAGATAGAAGATAACATTGTTAGTATATGAACATAGATGTATTTAATATGCCTAATACAGAAATCAAAATATATATGAACATACATATACATAGGAATATGCACGCACGCACGCACACACACACACACACACACACACTCTCTCTCTCTCTTTCACATTCACACATACACACTCCCCAGGTCAGTGCACTGGAAGGTTTAGATGTAATAACATCTAAGTACCAGCAAGCACAACTTAATGCTCAGATCATGGCCTCTAAATACCATTCTTGATTAAAAATAACCCAAGAGAAAAGGCTGAGAGCTGAGGCCAGGAAAGTACAAGGTAAATCCTGAACATATTTTTGGGTCATAAAGGAAATAAATGTTCATGGAATCATAAGGGCATATTAAAAGAATCAGAAACCTAAAGAAAATAGGTATTTCAGAAGGACCTATCTCATGATAAAAGGCCACATACAATAAAATTCCTGCCAAAATTAGATTTAATGGAGACAACCTACAGCTTTGTCTCTAAAATCAGGAACAAGACAAAGATGTCCACTATCACTACTCCTGTTCAATATAGTGCTTGAAACATTAGCCAGAACAGGCATGAGAAATAAAATAGGATTGTAAAAGGAAGGAAGTTCAAGTATTATTTACAAATTACATGATCCTTACCTTATAGACTCCAAAAATTCCAGAATAACCAATTCAGTATGTGTCAGGATACAAAATTGATACACAATAACTAAAAGGAATAATGTAATTCCTATACACTAATAATGAACTTACTAAGAAAGGAACTAGACACACAACACTGTTCATAGTAGCATCAAGAAAAGAAAAATTAAATACTTAGGAATTATTCTCACCAAGGAAATGAAAGACTTCTATTAAAAAAAAAAAATCACATCACTCTAAAAAAGGAAATTGAAGAGGACATCAGAAAATGGAAAGATTGCCCTTCTTCCTGAAGAGGCACAATCAGTACAATCAAAATTGTCATAATTCCAAAATTGATACACAGATTTCATGCAATCTCCATCAAAATACCAACAGCATTCCTCACAGACCTAGACATAACAATTCAAAAATTCATATGGAACCAGATAAAAAACAAGTGTGAGAAGCAATTCTGGGTATCAACAGCAAAGGAGGAGGCATCATAATCTCAAGCTAAAGCTCTACTACACAACCACAGTGATAAAAGCAGCACAGTACTGGCACAGAAACAGACTTGTGGGCCAATTGGACAGAACAAAGGAAGCAGACAACCCCAGACACATTTAGCTATCTGAGAAAAGGGTCAAAGACATACACTGGAAGAAAGAGCACTTCTTTAATAAATGGTATTGGGACAAGTGGATATCCACCTGCAGAAGATTGAGTCTAGATTCATCATACATCTCACCAGGTATTAAACTAATATCAAAATAGATCAAATATCTAAATGTTGAAACTCCTGCAAACATAGGTATAGGCAAAGACTTTCTGAACAGACTCATTGGCATAAGAAATATAACTGAGAATCAACAAACGGTACATGTAAATGAAAAGCTTCTGCACAGCAAAGGAATTAACCAACTGGGTGAAGAACAATCAACAGAATGGGAGAACAATTCTCTCTGGCTATTTCTTGGTCAAAGGACGAACATCAAAGCAGACAAACAACTGAACAAAAACTAAGCCCCTAAAATAAAAGAGCCAATCAAAAATACACAATCAAGGTGCTGGTGAGATAGCTCAGTGGTCTAAAGTGCCTGCTTAGACATGCTAAGGCAGGCAGGGGACTGCACTATGATCCCTAGCACCGCATGCTGTGCCAGCCCCACACTCAGGGCAGGCTGAGCTGGCCAAAAATAAATAAGTAAGCAACTGAAATCCAGACAGTTCTGAAAAGAAGACAAATGGCCAATAAATACACAGGAAAATGCTCAAGATTACTTATCATTAAAGAAATGCAAATTAAAACACAAAGATACCAACTGACTCAAGAAAGCAAATAATAACAAATGCTAGTAAGACTACAAGACAAAAAAAAAAAAAAAACAACTTATTACCTTGTTGGTAAAAATGGAAGCTAGCACAAATTCCATGGACATTACTTAAAAGACTAAAAATACAAAGTTCATTTGACTTAGTTATTCCTTTTCTTGGTATCTTTGTGAGATACTTAAAAAGTCATCAAGTTATATGATACATGACGACCCATATTTATAGAAGCACAACTTAAAACAGCTATATTTTGGTTTTTGTTGTTGTTTCTCTCTCTCTCTCTCTCTCTCTCTCTCTCTCTTTCTTTTGTATTTTTAGAGAAGGGTCTACAGGGTGTTTAGGGTCTCATTACTAGAACGGACTTGTAGTGAAAGCAGCTCTTATAAATGGCATTACTTAACAATTGATCAAATTTAAATATAGTCTATAAACTAGATTGTCCTAATGTATTGCTTTTAATCTAGTTGATCTAATCACTGCGTTCTAATTCTACACAGGCCCTTATTTCTGAGGAAATAACTATGAGTGAGATAAGCAGACAAGGGCCCTCTAAGAGGCTCTCAGATTATTCAGAAAAGTTAGTGCATGAATCTCTACACAAAACACACAGGAGTCCTCTTGTATGAACATACAGCTTTGCATAAGTTTGAAATTATATGAAAATTAAGTCATAAAATAAAGGAGTATATATAACCCAAAATGAGATGAAAATGAACATTAACTGCTACAATGACATCAGAGAGCTCAGTATTGATTCCATTTAGCAACTGTGGCATCACTGACAATCTCTTCCACATTAAAATCACTAGTACAAAGCTAGGGAAATAATAGTTGCATAAGCAACTGCCTGGCAAGCACAAGATCCTGAGTTTGATTCCCAGTACCGCAACCTAATTGGAACAGAGTGAAGAAG
>PVKA01004533.1:80704-98337 GCA_004027165.1 Ctenomys sociabilis
AAAAAAAAAAAAAAAAAAAAAAAAAAAAAAAAAAAAAAAAAAAAAAAAAAAAAAAAAAAAAAAAAAAAAAAAAAAAAAAAAAAAAAAAAAAAAAAAAAAAAAAAAAAAAAAAAAAAAAAAAAAAAAAAAAAAAAAAAAAAAACCCACTTTGATATCAAAGGAAATGAAGGCTAACAAGAAAACTAAACAAATCCAGCATCTTGCCAGGGTTTTCCTTGACATCTTGCAAACAGTATTTTAAAAATACTGCAGGGTAGGAACGTGGCAAATTTAGGAAAAAGTATTTAAAAATCCCAAATGTTATAAATAAATACATTCAGAAAAGTCCAACTACTATAATGCTATGTATCACAAAACAGTAAATACATGCACAGGAAGTTGTGAGGAATTTTTCTCACTTTCTGCTAAAACACGTTATTTTTATCTGTTTTCCCACAAAGAATATATATTGTTTGCTAGGGCCAGGGGATGGCTCAGTAGAATAAGCGCTTTCCTGGCAAGCGCAAGAGCCTGAGTTTAATCCCCGGTTCTTTAAAAAAAAAAAAAAACTCACATACAGTTATTACTTTATATTTTAAATAAGTAAAATGTTGATTTCTAATGAGATAACTTTTAATTCCTACTTTAGGTATAAATCAGATTTATCAATCAATAATCACAGAGAACGTTTTAGCATTATCAAAAGACCTACCTCTAACAAAAGATCCTGGAAGGATAACATTTTGGAAGTGCTTCTTTTCAAATATCCATAAAATTTGTAGAAAATAAAGAAGGATACAATGCTACCCAAATACTGTATTAAGTTTCATAAACCAATAAATAATTCATACAAATGGAGCACATTAAAAAAGAAAACTCATCTCACTTGTGAAAATGGATATAAAAATCATAAACAAGGAACACTAAACAGATTGAACTCAACAGCACCAAAACCAAAAGGGATTTACCCTGGAAGTCAATGACTTTTTAATTGAGCAAACTGTGATCACATTCATAGGACAAATTATCATGTTAATAGATGTCTGAAAGAATGCCAGCAATAGTCAATATGTATTGCTAATTGAAAAGTACTAGAAAACATTTAACACTATAAAAAATATCTACCATAAAAAAGATGTTATCTAGCTAAATTATTGATTTATTTGGCTAAATTATTTCCCTTAAAAGTATAGAATAATAAATAAATAAATGATTTATTCGGCTAAATTATTTCCTTAAAAGAACAGAACAAAAAAAAAAAAAAGAAGAAGAAGAATAACTCAACACCATTCTATATATCCTACAAATCTTTTCTTCAATGAGTGGGGGCAAGAGATCTATCTGCGTATACAAGCAGGATGGTTTGGACAACTGCACTATGGATTTCTGCTGATCTATGGGAAGGAGCAGTTAATGCTTAATGTGTTTTGTTTCCCTTTTTCAATTGTTTGTACTTTCTCCTCTTAATTTCTTACGTATTTCTTTCCTTTTTTCTTTCTTCTTCCAATTTTACATGCATATATCTGATAATATGAGTAACTGGTTGGAAGACAACACTATGCATTACAACAAATACTGTGAAATTCATACTACTTTGTTAAGTGAAATTCTGCATCACTTGTAATTTTTCTGTTTTAAATACTATTTTGTAATCTCTTTAAAAAATAAAGTTTAAAAATCAAAAAACAACAAGCTGGTGGTTCATTCTTGCAATGCCAGCACTCCGCAGCATAAGGCAGGAGGATTGCCAGGAGTTTCAGGCCAGCCTGAGCTACAGGGAAGTCCAAGGCTGGCCTGAGCTACCTAGAAAGAGCTTACAACCCTCCCTTTGAGAAATATATACATCCACACATATCAGAGGAGATGAGGCAAGAACAAGAAAAGAACTAAGTCATTATCACATGTAACCATTGTATTTTCCACACAGAAATATAGTCTCAGTGATATACATAACTTTATATACAGTTAATATGGGGGTGTATGTGTATATATATTTAAAAAGATGAGGCAATCTTTTTCATTTATCTATTTCAAACCTAATGAGAAAACCACTCTACCACTGAGCTATTTCCAGATCCACAATAATTTTGGAACATTATATATATTATATATTGCCACAACAAGAAATTATATACAAAAATAATACTAAAAGGGCTGAGGAGGTGGCTCTGTAGATAAGCATCTGCCTGGCAAGCACAAGGCTCTGAGTTCAATCCCTGGCACCGCAAAAAAAAAAAAAAAAGTACTAATAACTAAACTATTAAATAAACCAGCTAATTATAAAGATTTATACAAGCACATACATACACATACAAATTAAAAACATTTTTATACACTAGTATTAAACTGTTAAATGAAAAACTACCACTAAAAACTAATAATCACAGAGAAAAATATTCATAAAGCACAAATGGGACAAAGACCTTAGAATGAGAACATAAAAAGAATAAGTGTAACTCAAAGGCAAAAAATCCAATCAAGAAGAAAGGGTTTAGAAGATTTAGAAAATTTTAAATATGATAGACATATCATGGGCCAGTCAGCACAAGAAAAAACACATCATACCAATAGTTATCAAAAAAACAGAAGTCAAGATGGTAATAAATATTACTATATATCCACTACTAGAAATGGTTAAGATAAATAAAACCTGTTATCAAGAATGGAGAACAACCAAATTGTAATTTGTGGCTGGTAGTATAAAACAGTAAAGCCACTGGTAGTCAAAAATAGTAAACTGGAAACGTCTTTCCAATTTCCCATAGAGTTAAATATACACCTACCAGACAACCAAGTAAACCTACTGGAATTTATCCATAATGCACCTGCAGCAAGACCTAGGGTTAAAGTACTATTGCAACAGGAGCCCTGACAGCTAAACGTTAAAAACAATGTAATGTTCAAAAGGTAGCTGGGGGCAGCCGGAGAGATAGCTCAGTAGAATAAGTGCTTGCCTTGCAAACACAAGGGCCTGAGTTCAATCCCTGATTCTGCCAAAAAAAAAAAAAAAAAAAAAAAAAGTAGCTAGGTAAGCAAGGAACCACTACCCAAGTGCAAAAAAAGAAAGAATTATGATGACACACACAACAAAGACTTCCAGAACTGCTTCATAAAGTGACAACTGTGAAGGAACAAATGTGTTTGAATAAAGGGAAGAATATCTTGAGGAGAATCACTGGTATTGTGTTTTTTACTATAATCATCTTTTAAATTTAAATATCCACCATATTTTATCACAGCCTGTACAAATCAGCTAGGCTCTCATTTCTGGGGAACTGTCAGCAAGAGCATCAGGAAAATCCAATTGAGCAAGGTGTCATCTTCTCAACAGAGACCCTGGGACATCTGGCTGGCAATATGTAAAGAAAGGACATGGAATCTTAGTTCATATTACACAGCAAAATTAGCTCAAAATTAACCACATAGCTAATAAAAGAAATAAAACCAATAGAAAAAAAGACAAATCTTCATGCTCTTGAATTAGAGAATAATTTTCTTCTAGAACATCAAAGCATAAGTGAAAAAAGAAAAGCAGATAAACTAGATTTCAAAATATAAAGCATTTCTGGGCACTGCAAAATATGGTTCTAGCTACTTGAGAGGCTGAGGCAGGAAAATGGTTGAGGCCAAGGACTCCAGACCAACTTGACCAGAAAAAGAACAAAATAAAATAAAAATCGTGTGTGTTTTGATTTGTGTCTAGATGCCCCCCACACACAGTCGGGGCGGGCTTCTGTGGGTTTTGACCTATTCATGGTCCAGGGCGGATGTGGTAGCTCACATACAGGATGAGGGGGGAAGGGGCTGCTCTCTGCCGCTGGGCTTCCCTTTTTGCCCTCACTGCTTTTGCTGTTTTCTGCCTCTGTGAATTGCTGCCCTCTCCATGGGCAATTCTGCCTTAGAGTCAGCTGAGTATGGACTAAAAACTCCATAAACTGTGAGCTAAATTAGCCTTTCCTTCCTTAATTCTAGGTGTCAGGTATTTTGTCTCAGCAACGAGAAAAGTAATCAAAATAGTGTGCATCAGAAAACACCTTCAAGAGAGAAAGGAATCCACAGAATGGAAAGAAAACATTTATAAATCCTTGACAAGACTTTCACCTAGAATGTATAAAGAACTCCTATAAGGCTACAACAAGGGAAAAAAGACAAATATTTCTTAAAAATTAGACAAAGGATTTGAGTAGACATTTCCCAAAGATAGCTGATATTTAACACTGACAGCTATTAGGGACATACAAAGCAAAATCACAAACAGGTATTTCATGTGTACTAACTACAATAGGCAGAAAAAAAGAAGACAACAACGAATGTGGATGAGGACAGGGAGAAGGCAGACCCCCCAGATGTTCCTGGTGGGAAGTGGGGTAGCCATGCTGGAAAGTTTTGCAGCTCCTCTGAATAGGACAGTCACTATTCAAGTCCCATGTTTACAGCCAATAAAAGTAAAAACATGTCTACACAAAATCTTTTACATGTGGATTACAACATTAATCATCATAACCAACTTAAGAAACATGTTCATCAACTAAGCAATGGATAAACAAATGTGAACTATGCATACAACAAAGATTTGCCAGGAAATAAAAAGGAATGAAACCATCATGCCAAGGGCGAGAAGCCAGTCATAAGAAGTCCTATGCTGGGAGCCTTCACTTACTAGAAAAGCCCAGAAGACATGTCTTATTTACTTTCCTCTCTGAACTCCAAAAGCCAGTACCCAGACAACACATTTTGAGTCCCCTTATAGCTTTACTTAAAACTACCACACATAATTAGTAACTTACTTTCATTTTTATTTTGAGGCTTAAGCCAATAATAGGATTTTGTGCATAATAATGCTGTAATCGATTCTTAATAATTAAAACTAAAATTCTAAAACTAATAAACATAATTGGAAGCCATATCATAAGCCTATCAATTAAGCATATTAACTGATGAAATAACATTAAAGTAGATGCCCCTAAATCTATTGCATAACTTTATAACTGAGTTTATGATGTCAGAAATAAATATCACAAATTAATGATGGCTAAATTACTCAACAACTACCAGTTCTGGGGAATCTATTTTAAAGCATAAAATAAAATCTTGCAGTGAGAACTCCCAGTCCCTCCAGACCCTCACTCCAGCCAGCACGCAGGCCGGCCATGTGTGTGGAATTTCCTCCAGACAGGCTGGGTGTGGAACCCTCCAGGAGAACCCCATATAGAGGCTAGAGTCAAGACCCACCCAGCTGACCCAGGAGCAGAACATCTTGCCAGAGTGGCACAGCAGGTTCACTTCAAAGGGCTGCAGCAGGAAGAAGTGGAGCACAGCAGCCAGACCCAAGCCACATGCACCCAGACAAGTTTCAACTTGGTAGATTCAGACCTGGTGTTAAGGTAATAATTGTACCAAAGCTCTACATCAAAGGTCTGAAGACTGTGCTATACAAAATGACAAAGAGAAGGAGCAAAATCATTCCCAGGCTCCAAGCCCACCCAGAACAAATGCAGGAGACAGCAGCATAGAATAAATATGAAAGCACAAACCTGAAATCTCTGAAATAACAATGTCTGAAGTAAAGAAACAACTGCAGAAAGGTATAGAGGAAATCTGATCAGGAATTATTTCTGAAGTAAAAAAAAGAAATGAGAACTATAATCAAAGAAGTACCAAGTGCTTCTAAATAAGATACTAATAAAAAAAAAAAGAATAGCAACAATGATGGATTCCTTGAATGAGCAACACAAGAAAGAAATAGAATGCATGAAGCAGATTCAAAGTGCTCTGCAGGAAATTAAAACCTCAATCACAAGCTGGCAAGACCATTTGAATGAAAAGTGAAAATAGATTTTCACACCTTGAAGACACCTTACAGCTAGCTAGTGAAAAGTAACAAAAGATCCCTTAAAAACAACTAGGAAGCAGGAAAAAATAATTCAACATCTGTAAAGATGTTGCAAAGACGAACAGCATAAGACTAGTAGGCATCAATGAGAGAGGAGTCAATACAAATGACATAAAAAGAAAATGGGCAGAAGTTATAGCAAAAAACTTCTCAAACATGGGGCAACAATCTGACATTCAGGGAACTGAAGCATATAAAACTCCAAATAACATCAACCCAATTAAAACCACACCCAGACATATAATAATCAAAATCCCAGAAATTCAGCACAGGAACAGTATACTAAAAGCCGCTAAAGAAAAGAAACAGATCACATTTAAAGGAAAACCTATCAGAGTAATGGCAGACTTCTTTTCACAAACTATCAAATCAAGAAGAGCATGGGACAAAGTACTTCAAGTCTTGCAAGAAAACAAATTCTAAGCCAGACTGATATACCCCACAAAACCCTCTTTCAAGTTTAATGGAGAAGTGAAATACTTCCATGACAAAGCACAACTAAAGAATTTCATGATGACAAAACCAACCTTACACAGATTACTAAAAGATATTCTAGAGAGGGATCAAAATGACCACAACTCCATGACTGAGAATAGAAAGAACCCACCAAACAGGGCAAGACATTAAACACAGGAGAAAAAGAGGAATTCAACAGCAGTCTTTCAATTATTCTTTTATATCCATCAGCACACTCTACAAATGGACTTCTCCTGTACCCTATGGATCATGATTCTGTCTGGCTCTACAGGGTGGGTATCAATGCAACAGCAGTGGCTCAGTCCTATAAGGTACACCTGGCCACTAGTAAGCGCCATGGACACTGTCCACGTCCACCACATACTAGAACTTTGTGCGATATCTTATCCCTAAACTGTTAGAAGTGCTAGTCATGTATTTGCCATTTTTGATATGGTTTATTCTCAGTAATGCTTTTCTGTCATGAAAACTTTTTCTTACTTGATAATTTTGTCTATGTTAACCTAATCAAGTACTCTGAATTGATCACAGATTCATACATATGACACACTACAGTCTGGCCTCTTAGTCGGACTCACAATTTTAATTTTTGAATATTATTTCAAAACTTTGAATTAATATTTAATTAATTTTCTGAATACTGTCTAATTTTAATTTTTGTTTTATAATTTATACTATTTCTTTAACTTACAATCTACTTATGAGACATGGCATGCCATTTTCTCCCAGTGTTAGAAACTTTAAAAGGTTACTTCCATTTTCTGCTGATTTTATATTAGTTCTTGACTTTTACACCACAAAAAAAAAATATGCATATAACTTGAAATAAGACACTGGTTTGTGGAAATCTTCTATGACCTTTCAAATGGATTTGTCTAACATAATTATATTTTACATAGTCCTGCGTAACTACCATTTTGAGAGCTCTCTATTCTTTATCCAGGACCGTACAACTACTTTTTTTCCTTCTGGATTATGGTTTCTGTTATTTTCTATATGCTACATCTGGAAGTATTAAAATATTTCGAGTTTGTATAACTGGACAGATTTTTTTTCAGTTCTTTGAATAAATAAGTCTAGTTTCTTACCCACTTACTCTATTTTTTTTCTAATGTAGAATAAGATGCTATTTAATTGTTCTTCCATAACTAATACTGTTTTCTATCCATATTATTTCTTTCTTTACAATTAGTTTTGGACAATATCAGTTTTGTATATCTTGGTATAATTTTATCCATATTTCTTGTGTAAAAGGTTCATTTTCTTGGAAATGTGGTGCTACAATTTTAACTAAATTCAGAAATTTTAAATTTTTAAATATTTATTGCCTACCCCCTTCTACTTTGAGAATTCTAATTATATAAATATAAGTTTCTTGATTTTGGCACAGAGTGAACTATTATATGACTGATCTGTTAACTTTTTCATGTTTATTTTAGATCATTTTTATTGTTGTATTCATTTCAGTATGTAAATAATTTTTGCAATGTGCAATCTATTATTTTCATGTTACATATTCATTTCAAAAATATTTTTCTAAAATTTACTCTACATCTTACATCTTTCACATTTCAATATTTGTCTACAATTTTTAATATGCTATATAATTATTATGGGCTTTCAATAGTTAATGAGGAAAAAAAGAAAAAAAAATTTCAACCTAACATCTCTAAACGTAATTTCCCAGAATACCTCAAATAAAAGGGAGAAACATCAATACATACCTAGATTTTTTTCCAGCCATTGATGTCCTTCAATTAGCTGATCAATTAAGGCAAAATAATGTGCAGTAGCTTCATCAGGCATGACCCAGCCACCTGTCACGATTTCCAACTGACCATTCTGTAGTAAGCTAGGGAGACAACAGTAAGGTTATATTAATAAATACTGTATAAGAAAAATTCAAGTAGACAGATAAAATAACTTAAAGAACAGATTTTAAAACAGCTAGCAGCTTTATTAGTTGGTGAAAAGTTATTTTTTTTAAAACCAGAGAATAAATTTGAACTTCAGAGCCCCAGTGACAAAACAGCCTTAGTAAATGGCCTTGGGTGACCCCTCCATGCCCAGGCAAAGCCAAGCAGGTGACGTCAAAGGATCCTTTCTACAAGAGTATGATATCCCACATAGCTACAAAAAAACTTCTGATACTAGGAGCCATGTGGGATCCACTTCTGAGTACTGCTGAGGACCTAGCAGGGACGTACTCAGGGCACGTGTAGATGGGGTATTTACAAGAGGGCTGGCTGTCATTTGTCGGATAGCTGTTCCAATGTTCCTTCATAAAAGACAACCGGTAATCATGCCTATTAGTCCAAAAACAGTATTAAAGCATTTTACTCCACATCTAGTTGAGATGTGAGG
Organism: Ctenomys sociabilis; assembly: GCA_004027165.1. Lineage (NCBI taxonomy): Eukaryota > Metazoa > Chordata > Mammalia > Rodentia > Ctenomyidae > Ctenomys > Ctenomys sociabilis. The sequence continues at coordinate 89,418 of PVKA01004533.1, forward strand.
TAGCTTTTCATTAATGAATACAAACATCTAATATGGCATTATTCGCCTATTATACTGTTCCTTTGCCATAATATAATATAAAGCAACAAGACACCCATAGAACTTTTCCTTAGAAGCAAAAAATATGGTAACACAGTTGAAAATGCTAAAATTGTCTAATAAAGTATAAAAATCAAGAATTCATGCAAATAAAGTACAAAATTCAACAATTCAAGCAAATACTTTCCTTTCTTTCATAGTTTGCAACAAGATGATTTCGACAGTGGTATAAAATACCAGACAGAAACACAACCTATATTTATCTATCTATCTATCTATCTATCTATCTATCTATCTCACTAGTTACATAAAGTCAGCTGTAGAGCCAAATTTAGTTGAAGCAACTAAAGGCACAAAGAATAAATGTTTTCCTAAAAAGTACACAATAGAAACTCCAATACTAACCCAGCATCAGACTGATTCAAACAACCGCAGGACCATACATACACACAATGACTGAGTAGACAGTGGACAAAACTGCCCCCACAATTAATTTCAAATGGAATTAAATTCATATAGTCATGGGAAGTGACAACTACAATTTCTCATAAATAGTATGATGACTCATTACTGTGTCTCAAAAAACTCAAATGAAAATCTCCAGATTTCCAATGGAAGAAAAAAATTATTAAAAAGCTAGAAATTTTTAAGCATTGTATTTCTTCAAGGACTACAACAACAACAAAAAGCCCAAGGCTACAGTGTCCCACCCACCCTGCCAACAAACTGTAGCTGACAGCTGGTTAATTTATGCATCATGCTGGTTTTTGTCTCTTGGCGGCCTCAGACCTGGCTTGCCCCTTATGCTTACGACCAGCAGCAACACACTACCTGAGATATGAACACGTATCTGAAAATCCCATGCAGAAGCTCAGCATCACTATTCTGTATTCCAATAAACATATCCTTTGAAATTTTTCAGATATCAATCGTTCAAAAGTAAATTCTATGCTGATTTTGAATTAAGATCTAGAGAGTATGAATTTAAAAACCAGAAACAAAAATTTTAAAAGAAATCTCACACACACACACACACAACGGGATTTTTATTTTTTTTTCATCAATGTTTCATTGTCCTGCCCCACAGCCAGGAAAGGTAGCTTAAAAACTGTCAACAGAGCCAAGAATCAAATATTACATACAACAGCTAATTTTCCCAGTTCCTTTTGAAAATAATACATTCTTCCCCCTACTGAATATGTCTGAGATGCTACTTTGAATGGCACACATGTGTCTGTACACAATGGTTATTTCATTCATTCATTTTGGTCTTCTGAGACAGGGTCTCGCTATGCAGTTCAGGCTGACCTTCAACTCACTTTATAGCCCAGACTGGCCCTGAACTCAGAGCAGTCTGCCACAGCCTCCACATGCAGGGGTCATAGGCTTCTAAGCGGGTGCCACCACACCCGCTCACAATGGTTATTTTAAAGACTAATGCTTCCATTGATTAATTCTTCCAGCGTTTTCTATTTTCTTTGTTTCCAACATGTTCCAGCCACCTTCATTCCAACTCAGACATCACTCATCCAGGGAAGTCTCCATCAGCACCAACCTAAGGCAGTGCCCAGGAAGTTACAGGGAACATGTGCTGGGCATCTAGCAGGGGGCAGTGCTAGTGCACAGACAGCAGGGGAACTCAAAAAGGGAAGTCACTCTACAGAAGGAAAGGTCAGTTTGACCTGGGCTATTTGATGATAGTGGGATACATCCAAAACAAACTAAGTGCACTAGAAAAATAAGCTTAGGGAAAGGGGCATACAGAAAAGTTAGGGGGAAAAAAAACCATGAAAAATGAAATATAAAGTCAGAGGTCAAAAAGAAAGATAAAAAACAAAAAACTGATTTTGTTTTAAACCAGAAGATTCTTAAAGGCAGGAGAGTTTAACACAATATAAAATATTTACTGTTAGATAAAAATGCTTGCGACATAACCACTCAAAAATAAATAAATGCACAAAAAAAAACCATAGCAATTTCTGAGATGCACAAATTTGCCCAGTATTTTAGAATATATAATTATTGCAGCATCACTGTGAAAATTAACTTTTTTCCCCTGAGGAACCAAAATATTTTCCTGCTAGTAGAGTGGGTTTAAGTAACTTGCATGATCATGCCTTTCATATTTTGTTCCAGGAATGGAGTGACTTCTAAGACAATTCATTATCTAAAGGAAAAATAACTAATTTGTGGTTAAGCATTTCCAGTAAGACCAAATCTGTTAGTTTATTGATGAAGGTTTACATTTTAGGTGACAATCAACTATAAGGAAGCCTACTGTACATGATTATGGTTACACAGGAAGATGAATAAACTATAGAACTTTCAGAAGTTTACTGTATTTCAGTGTATTTCTAAATTCCACACCCATTAACTAAGCATCTTTTCTTGGTGGTAGGGTCTACTTCCTATTTTTCTGGAAAGGATAACTTTACATCATTGGATGATATCACTTTTTTTGTTGTTTGTTTGCTTTTTTTTGTAGTCTAAAACAAAAATACTAAATACAATTTTTTTAAAAAAAGAATATATGTAAGAACTTATGAATTTGAAAAAAGAAAAAGAAAAATGATATTAAAAAATGAAGAAAGCTGCTGACCTATGTATTAAGACCTACAGCAATGATCTTCATTATCTGGTGACAGCTACAAAGAACGGGACTGAAAAGCTTAGAAAAACACTGTATCAGGAACTACTTTAAACCTTAATAAGCAAGTGGAGAGTTAGGTAATGTATGCTTGGAATCCCAGCACTTGGGAGGCTGAGGCAGGAGGATTGCCACAAGGTCAGCCTAGACTACACAATGAGTTCAAATACTAGCTGGAGCTACACAACAACACACTATTTCAAAAATGACAACAAATAATTTACAAGCAATAATAGAAAAGCAATGCAAGCCCACAAAAAAGAATCACACTTACAATTGCTATTGTGAGCGATAAGCGAACAACATTAAGACAAACTCTAACTGTAGTCCAAGATTATTATTATTAATTAATAAGAAATAAGGTATATATACAGAGAAATTCACTTAGAACAAATGCAAGCACTTCAAAAATATTTTCATTCACTTATTCTTCAACAAGCATTAACTGAGCAATTTCTATGAAAGTTAAAAGAAAAACAATAATCAAAACACCTATGCCCACCCCTAGAAATCTAATGCCTGGATCTACTAAGAGATTGTTTTTTTTAATTTCCAGAAAATATTTTATGTGTACACCTCATGGTCACTACTATGAACACAAGAGATACAAACAAAAGTGAAAAGGTGTGGGGAAAATAAGGGAAACAGAGGAGGAGACAAGCCCATCAAATCCAGAAAAGAGAAGGCTGGGCACTACCTTTCCAAATGAACAATACTTGCACTTCACCACTTTTTTTTTTTTAACAGTGGTAAGCTGATCTGTAACTACTGCTAAAAGACATCAACATGCTTCTGTGTATCTGTTTGAATGCTGGGAAGCTGAATGGACTAACTGATCACAACCAAGCTGAGCATACCCGTCCCTGCTCATACTGCCCAAAATGCAGCGCTGATGCCTAAGAATTTAGGGCAAAGCACGAGAAGCTGCGAATCACTGTCTGTGAGTGGCGCTTCCTCCCCCACATGGAATCACCAGACATTTGGAATTTGGTCACACACAGAAAGATGCACTCAAAGAGCGTCTCTCCCTAATGAGGAAATTGTTATAGACAACTTAGTAGCAAACAATGCATCATTTAGCAAGCTTCAAAGAGCCACAAATTAATTTCACATGAGAAAACGAGCTGAATTTGTAATCACACATTTGGGGAAATATGAAATAATACAAGATGATGTACAGGGTTTCGGTCTTAAATAAAAAATTAGTTAAATAGAAAAAAAAAGAAGCGACCAAAGAATCAATTTACTAATCAGATTCAATAAATCACATTCCTCTCTTGGGTGACTATCTGGTATGAGAATAAAATTAAGATTTGTTTTAAACTCCTTATATTTTGAATACTGTTGATGCCTGTCTTTAAATAGTATAAGAAGAACATGGCAAAAGAGTCACCTCTTATTTCTTGTTCATTTCATTCCACTTTCTGCTTGCTGACCATGCACCTGATTGCCCCACCCCCTTTGCCTAGTTGGTTGTATGAATCTGCTATGAGCCACTGCAGGCCACTGCAGGCCACTGCATCCGATTCAACTTTCACTTATAAACCTTCATAAATCCAAGATTTCTCTTTCATAGCATTTATAACCAAAGTCACCTATACAAGTGTATGCTTGTTATCTTTTTCCTCCAATGAACTGAAAGTGCCATGTGGGAATCACAGCTGTTTGATTCATCATTAAAGACTCAGTGCTATCAGTATGAAACTGTACAGAAATGCTAACAGAAACAAAGGATGTGATATGGCTGCAGCAGAAATAACTGGGTTCTAAAAATTAAATTTAACCTCATTTATAACCAAGTACAAGTCAAAGCTTCAGGACAACAGCATATTCACCTATCAGATTAGAAATACCGAGAAGTTATACCACAGATGCCAATGATGTATAGAAATTGGTACTCAGATATCACACTACTGAAAACTATCCAACTATAAAGTTGCACATTTTCTTTTAATCCATGCTCACTCAAAAATAAGAAAATATTAAAAGGTATAAAATACTGCTTTATACTAATAAAAAAAATTGTACAAATTGGTCTAAGGAGATGGCTCAGCAGCATAAGCAACTAACTGGCAAATGCAAGGTACTGAGTTCGATCCCCAGTATCTCATGTTGTTCTGGCCCCCAAACTCCAGGCATGCCATGTTGACCCAGAACTAGGCATGGTGGCGCACAACTGTAATCCCAGCACTAGGGAGGCTGAGACAGGAGGATCACTCTGAGTCTGAATTGTGTAGCAAGACCCTGTATCAAAAACATCTTTTAAACATTTTTTTAAGAAGTATAAATGTACCGTATACATTATCAGCACACCAGAAATAAACACTAAAGACCAGCCAAATAGCTCAGTGAATTACAACTCCTGCAGGTTAATCCCCAGCCTGTTGTGCTGGACCCGCCCCCAGAGAGTGCTGAGATGGCAATTGAGACTGGGCTTGGTGGCACGTACCTGTAATCCCAGCTCTTGGAAGGTGAGACCCTGAACACCCTTCCCTCAAAAAATAAAATAAATAAATAAACAAACATTACAGATCATCAGCTGGGAACAGTTTTTTAAAATCCCATTCATAAAATAGACCTCTTTAAAAATTCAAGATAAAGTTTTAAAAGCATGGCAAAACATATATTAGTGTGGTTATTATAAAAAAAAAAAAAAAAAGCAATACAAGAAAACAAGTTGATAACAATGTGGTGAAGGAAATCCCTATCTTTCTTGTATCCTAGAATGTAAAATGCTAGTAATCACTGTAGAAATCAGTAGTGGGGTTCCCCAACAATTATACCTAAAGTACTAAAAATAAACTATAACCTAAAAATATTCATGCTATTTTATAAATATTTATTTAATTTGATGGTCAAATTAGCAATTTCAGCAAAGTTTTAATAAGCAGGGAATTAATTTAAGTATCTAACAGTACACTAAATATTATTTCACACAACTCTCATTCAAAATACACTAAACAACACACAAGTTAAAGAATAAGTTTAAAAGCTCATTCTTGTGCTAAAGATACAGAGGTTATGGCAGGCAGAGTTTACTACGAACATCTTTGCCAATAGAAGACATATATCACAGTATTTACAGTTGTATGTTTTTTCTAAAATATTTTAAATTGATATATTACAATATAAAATATCTACTCTGAGGGCCAGCCAAATAGCTCAGCAGATTAAAGTGCCTCAGGCAGGCACCGGGCCAGGGATTGAATCCCTAGCCTGCCATGCTGGCCCCACCCCCAGGGCACCAAGACAGCGATTGAGACTGGCCATGGTGGCCTGCGCCTGTAATCTCAGCACTTGAGAGGCTGTAGACAGAAGAATCACTACAAATCCGATCCAGTAGTGAGATCCTGAACACCCTATAGACCTGTCCCTAAAAATACAGAAAAATAAGATAAAAAAATAAAATACCTACTTTGAATTTCAGAAACTTTGACAACTATAACTGTCAATTACAACTGCTAAAATATTTCCAATGACTCAGATCTTCCCTCCTGCCCATGTAGTCCCACCCACAGCTCCTGAGACAAGGAGATAGGGCACAATGGAAAGATGCAAGGTATCCCAGAGCCAGCGCTCAAGAACAGTACGTAGAAGCTGGCCAGAGAGCTCAGCAGACTGAGGCGCCTGCCTAGGCAGAGCCAGGAACAGGGTCCATCTCCAGAGCGGCCTGCTGCCCTGCCCCTGGGGTACCCTCAGGCAGTGACTGAGACTGGGTGTGGTGGCCCGTGCCTGTGACCCCAGTGCTTGGGAAGCTGAAAACGGGGATCAATATGAGTCCAATCGGTGAAGTGAGACCCTGTCAACCGTATACTAAATACTATATATACATATATATATATATATATATATATATATATATATATATATATATATGTTTCCTAGAAATTTGGATGAAATAAAAGGACTCTATGAAGAGTTTGCTATCCTGATTTCCTCTAAGCAAACCCCCTCTAGTGTACCTTTGCTATTCTTTGCAGTCCAAGCTTGTTCTGCAGAGCTAGTTTTTCTTTCTTCACTTTTGCTTTTTCCAATAAACTCTGCTACTGTTTTTTGCTAATTTGATTCAATTCTTTGTACCAGATGAAAAGAACCTAGAACTCAACTCCAGAAGGGGATAGGAGCACCACAGAACCCTGGGACTTTTATTTGCTGAGTCATTTTTAGGGAACTACTTGGTAATATCCCTCACAAAATTAATTTGTGCATTCCGATTTATAAAACAATAATCAGTGTATTCATTTTTAATCATTACAAAATGGATTCATGCAATATTTGCTTTTCTGTATCTGACTAATTTGGCTTAATATATTTGCAACATCCACATATAATCACTGTATATATCAATGATTTTTTATTTACTAAGTGGCATTTCATTACAAGAATATGCCACAAGTTTCTTGGCAGTTTTGTGTTCCTATGCATGAAGTTTGCTATGAAAGTATCTCTAGACAAGTAGAGATCAATACTAAAAATAAGGGCTAGAGAGATAACTCTTAGCAGAGTAAACACCTGCTCACACAAGCACAGGAACCAGGGTTCGATCCCCACCACCACATGCCATGCTAGCCCCACCCCCAGGGGCACTGAACCAGCCAGCATAACTGGATGTGGTGGTACACACCTGTAATCCCAGTGCTGGGGAGGCTGAGATGGGAGGATCACTACAAATCTGAGCTGCGTAGGGAGAACCAAATACACACACACATATGTATTAAAGATAAAAATGCTATACCAAATGGTCCTTAATTTTGTCTGACATGTGTTTCTGGAGCCACTACTCAGAAACACTCTACTTTTAATTTTTGTCTCCTGCTTATTTAATGGGGTTATACTAGGAAGGTTAATGAACATGACTTAGCAATGTCTCTAACCTGTTTTCCAAACTATCAAAGAGTGATAATTCATGAAACAACAAAACCCACCTTTCCTCCAAATTACTCAGCATGAGATTTTTGAGCCTTCTTGGGTACATCTCCAGGAATGGACCTCCTACATCACAAAATACATATTCAAGTTTGGAAAATTCTTTGGGTACTTCTAGAAAATCATTCCATGCCTACCAGAAGTGTACAAGAGATCCAGTTTCTGCACATTCTTGCCAATCTTTACTGTCATTTTCTTTATTTTAGTTGTTTTAAAAGTGTCTTCTCATATGAGAAACTCAAATTATTAATAAAGAGCAAAATAAAAGGTAGACAACAAGAACTAGGGAGACAGACTTTTCTCAAATGAGAAGAGGCTCAAGAGGTGGAGGGAAGATGAAGGAGGAAGATGGGAAGGGGATTAAAAAAAAATGCCTGGTGTCCATGGAGGACCTGGAGAGTATCTCTGACTGCTGGTCAACAACTCGACCCCTTTCAGCCTGAAAAAAGCCAGAACAGTCATAGTCTATTATGGCCTCATGGCAGATCCGGTTACTTCTTCAGAGGGGGAAATGTTATAGGCAGCTGAGTTAGACAGAAATACTATAGGCAGTCAGGCAGGGCTGGACTTTCAAAGAACCCAACCTGGAAGGCAAGATACCCTGCCACGTGAGAAACATGGGCCCCGCTGTTGTGAAAGACAAAAAATGTTAATGCAGCCACATACCCCCCCTAAGGATAGACATCAGGGATTGATACTCTAAATAGGTATCAATCACTTTGAAAAAGCACTAACCCCACTCCCCACAAGAAGAGTGTCTGTTCTGCATTTATGCCTGCTTCCTGCTATGTGGCTCGCTTCCCCACTTGATCCTCATCTAACCAATGTTACCTGAGCAATTATGCTTGTAATCTTATTGGCTGACCACAGTTCTAGCCCACCTCACGCCCACCTATTGCATTCCCATGTTTCCCAATTTAGAGTCACCTCACCTCATGGTTTTGCTCTATAAAATGCTAGAAAAGGCAGGTTCCTTGGCAACCCAGTCAGGTCCCCTTCTGTACCTCTATCAGACAGAAGCTTTCTTCCCCCCAAGTAAATACATTCTTTAAACAAAGAATTACACTGTGTTATCAACATGGACCAGTCTACACAAGGATTATAAATACAAGTACTAATAAAAATAAATAAATAAAATACAAAATAAAAGAAAAAAAGATAGTTCAGAGGAATGGGCAAAAGGTTCACCTAAAAAAAAACTCAGGAAAAAGAGGTAAGAAGACGGTTGAAAGATCAGGTAAGGAAAGAGTTTGCATTTCCAGAAAAGGAACAAAACCCAACAGTGTGGTAAAGATATAAGATTAACAG